>APFE030590763.1:305708-394356 GCA_000404065.3 Pinus taeda
ATGTACCAATTTACCCAAAACGGGCCCACAATTTGGCGTTTCATCTTCTAGGGTTAGGTTTTGGAATGTGAAGGGTTTTCCATTGTTTCTCAACAATAAATAGGCCTTCGAGCCTCATTGTAAGACAATTCAAAACAGTTCAGAGGCATGTAGCCGCCACATCTCTTCTCAGAGATAAGCTACCATCGCCCTAGTTGGTTTATTTTCAACTCTATTTGTAAGCATATTTCATTGTTTTCCATTAATGAAATGAAGTATTATTTCCGATGCATCTTTGTATATACGGTTATCTCTGTATTTTGTTGCATTCTTGTTTAAATCCGGATAATATGTCAAGAACATTTGTTTATGAAGATGTCAAAGTATATGCTGGATAAAACTTCTTTGATGTACTTGAGCCATGAAATTGGTTCTTCTAAGCGTGTTCAGGTTCCCAAAGGATTTTTGGCAGTCTACGTGAGACGTGGAGAAGGTGAGTTGAAGCTAGACCTCTCCAAGATTGAAGCCGTAACAGTCTGTGGTGGTATTGACTCCATTCATGCAGACACAGATGAAGCCACAGATGCCTTTGCTCTGCTCGCAATTTACACAAGCAGGCTCAAGATAGTCATTTGGATAAGAGGTTTTTTGGGAGCAACCCAATGTTGGAGGAGAAATTTTGTTAATTTTTCTTCTATTGTAGTTCATTTGCATTCGTTGGCAGTTGTGCAAAAGGTATTCTAGTGGGGAGGCAAACAACGAGAGGCATTTGATGCTTTAAAACAAAAGATCAGTACAACTCCAGTACTTGATTTTCCAGACTTGAGACAACCATTTAAGTTTCAAGTTGTTGTATGTGACTATGCCATGGGTGCAACCTTTTTGCAATGTGGTGAGTCCATTTCTTTTCATTCAAAAATTTTCAATGATAAAGTGTTTAAGTTACAGTGACAAAGGCACTTCCACTGGATGGGTTTGTTGAAAATAGCAACAAGAAATGATAAATATAGAAGTACTAAATTTAGTACTATTATAAATAGCATTTTGGGATACCTTCCTATTTTAGTCAGTCCCTAAATTAAATAGAGAAGTAAAATTCGAATTTGGTCTTAGCAGCTATTTGTAAAATAATTAATTAATTCACCATGAGTTAATTAGGTGTGGAAAATTAAACATGAAGTCTATGTGAAGACATGCAATAGTTTCTCCATTGATTGAGGAATTTATCCATCAGTTAAAGAGATAAGGATGAGCTGTAATTAGTTGGCTCAGTTAACTGAGTCAAGTCTAGTTAGATTTGTTCAAATAGTTTGTTGAACTAATTGTGATTTCAGTTAGTTAATGCATGCATGCATGTAACTGTTGCACTTTAGATAATTGAATATTCTCTCATAAATAACTCGTGCATGTTAGTTCAGTTAGAGACCCAATTGAGATCAGGTGATGGGACAATGTACTATCAGTTGCAGGAATATTCCTTGGAGGATATCTCTTGCATGCAGAAGGAATTCATTCCTTGAGGATTTTGCAGTTACTTCTTTAGTTTTAGTGAGTGTGAATGAGACCAATTCACATGGGTGGCATCACTGGACCCCAAGAAAAACTGCGCAAGGAAATAGGAGGCTTGGAGGGCTAGAGGAAGACATATGTTGTGTCTATTTAGTCTGTGAGTTGTATTGTTCTATTGCAGAGAGAGCTGGATAGCTTGAGAGTTGTTTCTTTTTGTAATTTGAACATATTTCCACTTGTATGATATTACAGCGATTGGGGTTTTACGCTGAGGCTTTCCCCAGGATTATTCTTCTATGTTCATGTGTGATTGATTTCTCTTTATCAGTTATATGTGTTCTATTAATCTTGCTCATATTTGATTAAGCTTCCACAAAGTTTGTTGTAGAAGTAGATCTTGTATTTTGCTTTAGTGTATTGCGTAATCTGTTGATCTACAGTGGGAAATTCTACATGGTATCCGAGCAAAGGTGATCAAGGAGAGAACAATATACAAGAAGGGAGAAGGTCGATGTTTGTGGTTCCTAAATATAGAAATCGAGTTCTTATCACATCTCAATTTCACCGATGGCATTCAACGGTTTAAGACTCGAATATGCTCTTGATGGCAGTTCAAATTATATAGCCTGAAAGGATCTCATGGAAGCAGTATTAGAGGATAAAGGTCTAAAGGAATTCATTGATCAAGAGGTCCCCAAGCCGACTGATGCTACCGAATTGGCAGAATGGAAGAAATGTGTGGCTAGAACAAGGAGAATCCTTTTAGAGGGATCGAGACCACATAGTCTCGAGTCTCCATGGGAAGGAGACACCATTTTCGATGTGGAAAACATTGAAATATCTATATCAGAATAACAGCAATCAGAGGAAGTTGGCGCTAAAAGACAAGCTTTGAAAAATCAAGTGTGAAAAGGGTGACACGATCTCTACGTATCTAAACAAGCTCACCACCTGCAGGGATAAGCTTGGAAGCGTAGAGATCACGACAGTCGATTATGACATGGTGAGTCTTGCACTCCTCGGTCTTCCTAAGAGCTGGCATAACTACCAAGACTCGATTAATGGAAGAGAAAAACTGCCAGATTGGGAACGACTTTGGTCGGATCTGATACAAGAGGAGATAAGAAGAAGCACCAGAGATGGATCCCCATCAAAGCAAGATGATGAGGAAAATCTAGCCTTAGCGAGTAAGGCGAGGAAAGGGAAAGGGAAGGTGTCCCAATCCAAATCCAGTTCTTCCCATGGTGGGAAGAAGTTTGACAAATCGAAAGAGCGATACTTTCATTATCATGAAGTGGGCCATTATGTTACAAATTGTCCACACAAGAAATCCAAGAAGGGTTCCTTGAAGGGATCTGATGGTGAGGCACTGGCCTCACAGTTTGAGCTGGATTTCTCTCTTATCACATGCATGGTTTCATCCATGGTGGGATGTGTTTGGTACCTAGACCATGGAGCTTCCTTCCACATGTCAGGTGACAAGAATCTTTTCAGTATACTAGAGGAGAAGGATCTCCAAATGCGGATCGAGATGGGCGATGATGGAAAGTACCATGTTTTAGGTGAAGGTACGGTTGTGTTTCAGAGGGAGCATGAAGCTCCCCTCACCTTGACTGATGTAAAGTATGTACCAGTTCTGAAGAAGAATCTTGTGTCCGTTGCTATGCTAGAAGATAAAGGCTATGATGTAGTCTTTAGCAAAGGAAAGGTATTCACCAGGCATATTGGCACTGGACAGACAAAGCAAATAGGGATTTGAGTTAAGAATCTCTACAAGCTAGAGGTAGATGGTTGTGCTGCTTTGAGTTCCAAAGATGAGATGGTGCAGAGCCAAGATGTTTGCGAGCTATGGCATAGAAGATAGGGCCACTTGCACCATGGAGCCCTAAAGATCATGCAGCAGATTTCTACCAAATTACCCAAGGGAAAATTGGAGCAGAGGAATACACGCAAAGGTTGTACCTTGTGTAAGTATGTGAAATCTTCCTTTCTGGATCAAGACGGTAGAGCTGGAGAAATCCTGGAGTGAGTTCACTTAGACGTTTGTGGACCATTCTCTACAGCCTCCACCACTAAATAAAGGTACTATGTTATTTTTATTGATGATTTTTCTTGTATATGTTGGATCTACTTTATGCAAAAGAAGGATCAAACCTTCTTGAGGTTTTGTGAGTTTAAAGCCTTGGTAGAGAAAAAATTTGGAAAGAAAATAAAATCCTTCCGCAGTGACAATGGTGGAGAGTATGTCTCCCAACAGTTTAAGGACTTCTGCACTGCAGAAGGAATTAAACAAGAGTTGATGGCACCCTATAACCCACAGCAGAATGGGGTGGCCAAAAGGAAGAACAGATTGATTGTGGGAGCAGCTCGAGCGATGTTGCATGACCAAAGCCTACCACTGCATTTGTGGGCTGAGGCATGCAATACAACAGTATACCTGTAGAACAGGAGCCCGCACCGTAAATTGGGAATGAAGACACCTATGGAGGCCTTTTCCGGGGAGCAACCAGATGTGTGTCACTTCCAAATATTTGGATCATCAGTTTACTGTCATGTGACGAAAGATGCCTGGAAGAAGCTAGATCCCACAACTGAGTTGGGAATGTTCGTGGGGTACATAGATACACCCCACAACTATCGGGTGTACCTCCCTACCAGTCAGAGGACTATGGTACGTAGGGATCTGAAGTTTGATGTGCAGAAAGCCATGTGAGTATCACTTGAGAGGGAGCTCAAGTTGCATGCAGATGAGGAACTTTTAGTTCCTAAGGAGGAGGAGCCTCAAATTGATGCAGAGCAGCCGCATGCAAAGGATCTGGGAGTGGAGACATCCAACCATGCTGATAATTCCAGAGATGGGCGGAAACACTCAAGGGAAGCTGACAGGTTGATTCTGGATGCACAAGAGAATGTGGGACAACCATCTTCTCAGCGCAGACAAAGGAGGTTGCTCGAGCAGTACACTGGTTACATGGACTTGGTTGGGGAGTGTGTAGATTCCAAGCCTTCTTCATTCAAGGAGGCAGTGCAACAAACAATCTGGGTTGATGCAATGGTGGAGGAGTACGACTCCATCATGCAGAACTATGTTTGGGATGTTGTCCCAAGACCTCAAGGCAAGTCAGTGGTGAGTTCCAGATGGCTTTACAAGGTAAAGCAAACAACTGATGGCAGTGTTGAGAAACATAAGGAAAGGTTTGTTGTCCGGGGTTTCGCATAGGTCGAGGGGATTGACTACGATGAGAATTTTGCTCCCGTAGGAAGGTAATCATTGATTAGATCGATGTTGACACTATCAGCTTAGATAGGGTGGAAGATCCACGAGATTGAGGAGGAGGTGTACATTGAGCAGCCAGAAGGTTTCAAGACCTTCGATCGTGAGTCGCATGTGTGCAGACTCAAGAGGGCTCTATATGGGCTGAAGCAAGCACCTCGTGCTTGGTACACCAGGATCGACAACTATTTCACTGGGTTGGGCTTCACCAAGAGTGAAGCAGATGCAAACCTTTACCACATCATGGTAGAAGGTAAGCCATTGATCATTATTCTTTATGTCAATGATCTGATTTTGACAGGTGATGATCAACTGATCCAGTCTTGCAAGGAGGACTTTGCAAGAGAGTTCGAAATGAAAGACATGGTTCTTATGCACTACTTTCTAGGCATGGAGGTGTGGCAGAGAGATGGAGAATTTTTTGTGTCTCAAGGCAAGTATGCCAATGAGATCCTCAAGCGGTTCCATATGGAGAAGTGCAAACCCATGTAGACTCCTCTAGCTGGGAACTGGAGGAAGGAGGATGCTACTTCAGGTGAGGAAGTAGTTGCTACTATTTATTGACAACTAGTGGGTTCACTTCTGTATTTGGTGAACACACAACCCAACTTATGCTTTGCGGTGAACAAGCTGAGTCAAGCTATGGTTTAGCCTACCAAGATGTTTTGGAAGGCAACGAAGCATGTGCTGAGATACCTCTAAGGCACATATCAGTTTGGATATGCGGTACAGACGGACAGAGGGAGTGAAGCTTCAGGGCTTCACAGATGCGGATTGGGCACGGAGTCCATTAGACCGAAAGAGCACTTCTAGAGGAATCTTCAGCCTTGGTTCAGCTGTAGTTTCCTGATATAGCAGGAAACAGAGGTCAGTAGCACTTAGCTCAACAGAGGTTGAATACATCGCTGCTAGTCACATTGCATGTGAGGCCATTTGGATGTGGAAGATTCTAGTGGGATTATTTGGTCAGAGGATGGATCCTACAGTGATCTACTGCGATAACCAGAGTTGTATCAAACTCTTTGAGAATCCAGTTTTTCATGACAGGTCCAAGCACATTGATATCCGGTATCACCATCTTCGAGACTGTGTGGTCAAGAGGATCATGTCGTTGCTATATGTTTCGACCGAGGAACATGATGCAAATTTTTTGATGAAGGCATTGTCAAAATGCAAGTTCGAGTTCCACAGAGACAGGATTGGGGTTACTGATAATCCCTTTCTTGTTGAGAGGGAGTGTTGAAAACATCAACAAGAAATGTTAAATATAGAAGTGCTAAATTTAGTATTGTTATAAATAGCATTTCGAGAGTCAGTCCCTAAACTAAAATAGAGAAGTAAAATTCGAATTTGATCTTAGCAGTTGTTTGTAAAATAATTAATTAATTCACCATGAGTTAATTAGTTGTGGAAAATCAAACATGAAGTCTATGTGAGGACATGCAACAGTTTATCCATTGATTGAGGAATTTATCCATCAGTTAAAGAGATAGGATGAGTTGTAATATTGAGTTGTAATTAGTTGGCTCAGTTAATTGAGTCAAGTCCAGTTAGATTAGTTCAAATAGTTTGTTGAACTAATTGTGAGTTCAGTTAGTTAATGCATGCATGCATGTAACTGCTGCACTTTAGATAACTGAATATTCTCTTAGAAATAACTCATGCATGTCAGTTCAGTCAGAGACCCAGTTGAGATCAGGTGATGGGACAAAGTACTATCAGTTGCAGGAATATTCCTTGGAGGATATCTCTTGCATGCAGAAGGAATTCATTCCTTGAGGATTGCGCAGTTACTTCTTTAGTTTTAGTGAGTGTGATTGAGGCCAATTCACATAGGTGGCATCATTGGACCCCAAGAAAAACTGCACAAGGAAATAGGAGGCTTGGAGGGTTGGAGAAAGACATATGTTGTGTCTATTCAGTATATGAGTTGTATTGTTCTATTGCAGAGAGAGCAGGATAGCCTGAGAGCTGATTCTTTTTGTAATCTGAACATATTTCCGCTTGTATGATATTACAGAGATTGGGGTTATAGGTTGAGGCTTTCCCCAGGATTATTCTTCTGTATTCACATGTGATTGATTTCTCTTTATCAGTTATATTGATCTTGCTCATATTCGATTAAGCTTCCACAAAGTTTGTTGTAGAAGTAGATCTTGTATTTTGCTTTAGTATATTGCATAAGTTGTTGATTTATAGTGGGAAATTCTACAGGGTTTCTTCTACTATTCCACTCGGTCAAAAGGTATAAGAAAGGTGTAAGCGACAAGTTTATTGATGTACTTTCTATGCCAATAGTTTGTATAACTATTTTCCTCAAGCATCATTTTGTTTTACATGAAACTTATGTTCAAAAAAATACATACTTTCAAGATGTATATTCAAGCTTGAGTCAAAGGAATCAAGTGGAGGAATTTGTTTACCATTTTCATCATAATTTAGTGTATCATCTTGGTAAGAAGGATGTTGCTACTGATAGTAACATGGACAAAGCCAAAGATTTCGTTGAACGACTCCAAATGGTACATCAAACAGTGAAAGAACAACTTGAAAAGGTTAAAAGCAAGTTCACAGAAAGGCACGACAAGAATCGTGCAGATCACGAGTTCCAATTTAGTGATCAATGGATTGAGATTGGAAAGGTGAGGGAACTGTACCCCCACCTGCTGGTCAATTGAAAGTGATCTTTTGAGGTCCAAAAGACTTCTAGTGGGGGGGAGTGATTAGGTGCTCAGAAATCAAAGTGTCATAATATTGATAAAATTAGCTTCAGATCAAAGAGCTCTTCATTTTGATTCCAACGGCGCGAATGACACTCAAATCCGAGCTCATATGCAGAAGTGATAGCAAGTCAAAGTTTAGGTTTGACTTGCTCACATGGCAGGATTGGATGATGTGGCAAGGTCCTTCAGCAAATGAGGAGGCGCCAAGTGGCAAGCTTCCATTGGCGCCCGCATGTCGCAAATAGAAATCATAGCTAGGTCAACATTAAAAATCGCCCCCCTGAGCAGTGAAGGGTTGCAATGCGATAAAGTAGGCGGGAAGGCTTTCAAGAATCAGTCGGAGGTGTGATGCGATAGATCGCAATAGCACATCGGCGAAGGGAAGGCATTACGGAAAATCGGCCTAGACAGGTTTGGGTTGTGATGTGATATTGCAATCGCAAATTATAATGTTGCAAAGTCCCCAATATACAAAACCCGAGTTATCTGCTGATTTTGAAATGCGAAAGGATCCCGGATGCGATGCGACTTTAGGTTCCAGTTAATACACCAATTAGGTCTGCCACATCACAATCGCACATTGCCCGCCATGTTCACAAGACCATAAGACAACCGAGTTTTTACGATGATTGCGATTTGCGATGGACAGTCGGTGTCGATAGATTATGGCCTGCCATGCGGAAAAAATCTCGCTCGATTAGTGGATTTTTGGAGCGAAATTGTGGGTTCCTTTCGGATGTGGAGCAATTTGTGGAACTAATAGTGTGAAAACAAGGGGAAGTCATAAATTCTTCAGTTTTCCACCAAATTGGATGGAAAAAGAGTCTAGATAGCCATTTTTGGACATTTTGGACTCATTGGAGCATGTTTCAGAAGCATTTGAGCATTGTAAACTCATATTTTTACACTTTTGAGATAATAGAGAGGCCCAAGCCATTAGAGTTTGGACCAAGGAGACGTATCCCAAGAGAGGGTGAATTATTTTATCATGTTCTTGTTGTAATGTGTTTTTGATGATGTTCTGTACATGTTTATGCTACTGTTCAGTTTATGGTTTATGTTAAATTGCTCACAAAATTAACATAAAACTCTTCATTTGCCTTGCAAAAATTCAAGAATCCTTAAGCACAATGAAAGCATTTTGTTAATAATCTAAGGAAGATCTTAGCACTGAAAACTAATAGTCTAAATTAGATCAGTTAGATGAGCCTAGATCATTGAAGGATGCCATTCAAAAGTTAAGGCATTGCTATGAACAATCAAAGTGCAAATCTAAGATTAAGCCAGTCTGGAAAGGTAATGCAAGGAACAAAGGAATATGGGACATAAAATGAGCAAGAAATGAGGGTACATATAATAAAGAGAATGTTGCACCATCTAAGAAGTTCAATGCATTAGATAGAGGGTAGGGGCATCAATCTAAGGAGTAGAATAAGGGTGCAGGTTGGAATCCTATAGAGTGTTGGACTTGTGGCAAAGATCATCGCAGGATAGATTATCCATAGAATTAGGGTGGCAGGCCTAAGATATATAGTGCACATGACGCACAGACTATTGGGGATATTGATCATAATGTTCCTCGTATTTGTGCAACATTGGATAACAAACAGGCAGACCATCAGGCATCTTTCATTGAGATGGACGTTGGCTACAGGTACAAACAAGCGAGTGCATCATTGGGTAAGAGCTTGTGCATTTGATTTGAATGGTATACCTACCACATCACATTTGAATGTGTTACTGTTGGGATCATATAGTATGTTATTGGGCATGGATTGGTTATATCTTCATAGAATCAAGGTAGATTGTTATGAGAAATCAATTGAGTGTGTGGATGGCAATGGAGAACCAAGAGTTATGCAGGGAAAGAAGAAAGCCACATTAGTTAGGATGGTGACAACTATGCAAGTAAAGCGTAGTCGCAGGAAAGGGTGTATGTTATTTGCAATGCACATTTCTAGTGACAAAGGTAAGGAAGTTAAGGGTGCAGATATGTTGAGCAGGTTACCTAGTTCTACAATAGTTCAAGGATGTATTTTCTGATGACATTACAGAGTTTCCACCCCACAGGGAGTTAGACTTTTCTATTGAATTAGTGCAAGGGGCAACTCTAACATCAAAATTAGTGTTGGGTTGTGTTATATTCTTTCCACATAGTTAACAGGGGATTTGAGGGGTACCCGTAATCCCACTTTATGGGGTCCGGGGCAGCGCCCTGGAAAATTTTGGTTTTGGACCCTATGTTAGGTTGGGCGGACCCACCTATGATTTTGTGCATGAATTTCGCACATGTTTTTTGGACGCAATGGTTTTTTGGTCCATGGTATTGGACGCGATGGTTTTCGGTCCATGGTATTTGATGCTTCGGCATGTATAAATATGTATTGTAATATTGAAAGGAACATAATGAAAAATCAAGCTAGTAGTCCCGGTTTTGGGATCCAGTGGGAAATCTCTGTGTATATGTGTTTTATATGTTATGCTCTCGCATTTTTATTTTTCCTGTGATTTAGAATTCGTATTTAGGCAATTTCTGTACGGGGTTAAAACCTACAATTGGTATCAGAGCTGTTTTGGCTTCAAGGGGACGCCTTTGTTGCTGAGGGGTTTCGCTCGAGCCTGTGGTAGACCCTGTTCAGTGGGAGATCTGTGAGATCGATTTTGGTGGTGAAAGAAGATGGCGAGCAACGGAAAGGTAGAGATTGAGAAGTTCAATGGTCAGAGTTTTGAGTTGTGGAAACTCAAGATGGAGGATCTGTTGGTGGATAAAGATCAGTGGATCGCGGTAGATCCGGGTACTAAACCAACGGGAGTGACCGATGAAGAATGGAAGAAGTTGGATCGGAAGGCAAAGAGCACAATACGATTGTGTGTCTCAGATTCAGTATTGTTGAATGTATCAGGGGAAGCTACAAGGAAGGCTCTGTGGGACAAGTTAGGGACTTTTTACCAATCTAAGTCTCTGGTGAATAAACTATTCCTGTGAAAAAAGTTGTATAACCTGAGGATGAAAGATGGAGACTCGGTGACAGAGCATCTGAATGCGTTTAATATTGTGGTAAGTCAGTTATTATCTGTTGATATTAAATTTCAGATGAAGACAAGTGCATCAGTTTGTTGTGTTCTCTACCAGACTCGTGGGATAGTCTGGTTATTGCAATAGGTAGCAATGCAACTGCTTTGCAGTTTGATGAAATAGTCTCAGCCTCGCTGACGGAGGAGATGAGACGGAAAAATATGGACAACCAGAATGGTGATGCCTTGTCTGTACGAGGACGGTCCCAGAACAGAAACAAAAATAAGTCATCGAGTGGGAGATCTAATCTAGAGGGAGATCTAAACCTCCAGGAAAACCTACAAAAGTGGTGTGCTGGAAAAATGCGGAAAGGAAGGGCACTTCAGAAGGGAGTGTAAATCTAAAGCTCCTGATAAAGGAAAGGGATCTGATGATGCTCCTTCTGCAGAGGCGAAAACCACCTCAGATGAAGGTGGGGATGTGTACTTGGCTTCTTCAAGTACACATGTAGATCATGAGGCATGGTTAATTGACTCAGGTGCATCCTTTCACTTCACTCCCCATCAAGAGTGGTTCTGCGAGTATGAGAAATACGATGGTGGTGATGTCTTCTTAGGAGATGATAGGAAGGCTAGAATCATTGGTCGTGGAAAAGTAAAGTTGAAGTTGCAAGGTGGAAGGGTTAGAACCCTTGCGGGTGTTCTGCATATTCCTGCATTGGCCAGAAATCTGATTTCTGTAAGCAAGTTGGATGATGTAGGTGTAAAGACAGTGTTCGAGAAGGATACCTACAAGACGGTTCGAGAAGCACTGGTATTGATGCGGGGAGTTCGGATTGGAACTCTATATAAGCTGCAAGGTAGCACTGTTGTTGACAGGTGCAATAGTTCTATGGTTCCTGAAAATGGAGCAGAAAATCTAGTGGTCTTTGGAGAGAAGACCCTGCTATGGCATCAAAGGCTTGGACATATTGGAGAGAAGGGCCTTCGAATACTTCATGGTAAAGGTATGGTAGAAGGTATGAGTAATAGCTCTCTGGATTTTGATTTCTGTGAAAATTGTGTATATGGGAAGCAGAATCGGGTGAGTTTCCCTCTGGTGGTAAGAGGACGAAACAAATATTAGAGCTTGTGCACAGTGATGTGTTTGGACCTGTGAAAGTTCCATCACTGGGTAAGTCTGTGTACTATGTATCATTTATAGATGACTTCTCAAGGAATACATGGATATATTTCCTTAAGAAGAAATCTGAAGTCTTTGACAGGTTTAAAGAATTTAAGGCTCCGGTGGAAAATCAGACAGAGAAGAAGATAAAGGTGCTGAGGACAGATAATGGTGGAGAATTTTGCAGCAAGGAATTTGAAGAATTTTGTAAGAAGTGTGGTATAGCACGGCAGAAGATTACTCCATATACACCTCAGCAAAATGGAGTCGCAGAAAGAATGAAGACGTTGATGGAAAGGGAAAGAAGCATGCTCAGTGGTGGCGGGTTAGGACAGGAATTATGGGCAGAGGCGGTGGATATTGCATATTACTTGGTCAACAGGTCACCTTCATCAGCGTTGGAGGATAAGACTCCACAAGAAGTATGGACTGTAAGAAACCCTCTCTTTCACATCTGAGGGTATTTGGATGTGATGCATATGTACATGTTCCAAAGGAGAAACGAACCAAGTTGGATAGTAAATCTAAAAAGTGCATCTTTATTGGGTATAAGGATGGTTTAAAGGGTTATAAGCTTTGGAACCCAGTAACAAGGAAGGTTGTGTACAACCGACATGTGGTGTTCAGAGAAGTAAAATATGTTATTAAACATTAAGTTCAATGAAAGGATCTTGAGAAGATAGAGTTTGAGCTTAAGGAGGAAAAATCGTACTCTACAAAAGAGGAGGAGTCAGAAGATGAAGAGCCACAAAATCTGGGTGTGAGAAGATTAGTTCGAGAAAGAAGGCAACTAGAAAGGTATAGTCCATCTACTTTCTATTCAAATTTTTCTTTATCTATTACTAACGATGATCCCATAACTGTGAAGGAAGCAGTAGATTCAGAGGATGACAAACTCTGGAAAGAGACCATGATGAAATGGCATCTTTGCACAAAAATGAGGCTTGGGATATGGTGGAGATGCCGGCTGGAAGGAAACCCATTGGCAGCAAATGGGTTTTCAAGAAGAAGACAAATGTAGAAGGAAAGGTGGAGAAATACAAAGCTCGGTGAGTAGCAAAAGGTTATTCTTAGGTGTCGGGAATTGATTTTGGTGCCAGGAAGGCTTTGCGGTGAAGGGTAATAAAGAGATGGTATACAAGTTAAAGAAGTCTCTGTATGGGTTAAAATAGTCACCAAGGATCTGGTATCAGAAATTTGATACATTTATATCGGGACTTGGCTTCACCAGAAGCAAAGCAGATCACTGTGTGTATTTTAAATTAATTGGTGACCATGTTATTTATCTGGTCTTGTATGTGGATGATATGTTGCTGGTTGGAAATGACAAAGAAATCATCCAGGATTTGAAGACCCAATTGTCCTCCAAATTCGACATGAAAGATCTTGGTGCTGCTATATTTTGGGCATGGAAATTAAAAGAGATCGGGAAAAGAGGAAGCTCTAGTTAAACCACAAGACATATGTTGAGATAATACTACAGAGATTTAATATTCAGGATAGTAAACAAATGAAGGTTCCTATTCCTGTAGGTGTAAAGCTATCTGTTGAACAATGTCCCAAGGCACAAGATGAGGAAGAGGACATGTCCTATGTTCCATATGCAAGTGCAGTCGGTAGCCTGATGTATGCAATGGTTTGTACTAGAACAGACTTTACACATGCAGTGGGAGTATTGAGCGGGTTTATGTCAAAACCAAGAAAGGAGCATTGGACAACAATGAGGTGGGTTTTCAGGTATTTGCGTGGCACTAGTGAATATGGTTTATGCTACCAAGGAAGACCAAGATTGGATAGAGTGTTGGAAATTGGTGGCTTTGTTGATGTAGATTGGGCTGGAGATCTCGATCAAAGAAGATCTACAAGTGGGTATGTGTTTAACCTATTTGGAGGTGCAGTCAGCTGGATGAGTAGGAAACAATCTGTAGTGGAACTATCAACTACAGAGGCAGAATACATGGTAGCCATTCATGCAAGCAAGAAAGTAGTTTGGTTGCAGAGATTGTGTTCAAGTATGGGGTTAGTACAAGAAGCTATAAGGATAGACTGTGACAGCCAAAATGCAATTTTCTTGGAAAAGAACCCTACATATCATTCAAAGACAAAGAACATCGATGTTCAGTATCACGTTGTGAGGATATGATAGAAGACAAAAAGGTGTTGCTGGTAAAGGTGGACATTTTGAAGAATACTGCAGATGCATTGACAAAATTTGTGAGCTTTGATAAGCTCTCTTGGTGTAGAGAAACAATGGGAGTTGTAGGGCTGGATAAATGATTAAGCTCTCTTGTCGCCCCCTGTGGAAAGAAAACAAGTGGAGAATGTTGGGTTGTGTTATATTCTTTCCATGACTAGCCCACGTAGTTAATTGGGGGGTTAGGAGGGGGGAAAAACCCCCTCTTGTTGCACTGATTACGTAGCGGGGGGAGTCACAAGGGGTTTGAGGGGTGCAAGTAACCCCACTCTATGGGGTCTAGGGCAACGCCACGGAAAATTTTTGTTTTGGACCCTATGTTAGGTTGGGCAGACCCACCTATGGTTTTGTGTATGATTTTCGCACATGTTTTTGGATGCGATGGTTTTCAGTCCATGGTTTTGGATGCGATGGTTTTCAGTCCATGGTATTGGATGCCTCAGCATGTATAAATATGTATTGTAACATTGAAAAGAACATAATGAAAAATCAAGCTGGTAGTCCCGGTTTGGGATCCAAGGGAAAATCTCTGTGTATATGTGTTTTATGTGTTATGCTCTTGCATTTTTTATTTTATGTATTTTAGAATTCGTATGTAGGTAATTTCTATACGAGGTTAAAACCTACATCTGTGAGCAATTTTTATTTGGTCTGTAACATCAATGGCTTTGATGGCACCAATTTAAATCCGTTATTTGATTAATGAGGTGTGTTCACATATATGCTTAAAATTAAACCTCGATGGTGTTTTAGCTGAGTCTTATGCCTAGCGGGAGGAATCATTAACATTTTTATTACTTACATTATGGATATGTTAATGCCTATAAATATAGTGTGGAATGGGGTTTACATTCCTACATAAATTAATATCTAATGGAAGGCCTTCTTACCTATAGAAGACAATTTTTTGAGAAACACTTTACTTCTGGGAAGAATAGTCAAAGAAACCCAGATGGTCGATCTAGGCTATTAAGGTAGAGTAATATTGTAATTGGAGCTTCGACTTATGCTAGTCTGGACATGTCTAGGAATCCAAGAAGTTATGGGCATTCGAAGGACAATGACGAGTGTTACTTTGTATTGGACCAAATATAGTATGAAGGGGGTTTTAATTAGTTTGTATAAGGCATATATGGTGTGGGGTTCATGGGGTCAAATGCCATGTCATAATGGAGTGCGGCTCCCGAAATGTGTTATGTAGTGTCTCATGAGTAATGGAGGTGTGGTGCTACAGTCAATGAAAGCCAAATCATGGGAACTATCCCATTAATTAACGTTTAATTTCACAGCACATCATGTGGGTTTCATTGGAATTCATTCACAGATTCAATATGGCATGACGATGGAACAAAACTCTCCATCCTTGGAGACAAAGATGGAGGTGGCATGTGACAGGAAGTTCCTTGACCATATGATTTTCCAATAAATAGTTATAATGTAAAACAATGGAATAACAAGTCATAGGTTGGACTTTGGGGCCCATGGTCAAGGTGATATAACTTGTGTTGTGTGGTTGTGGCCATGGGCACACTCGGAGCCCAAAGTGACATGGGACCACAAGGGTAAGGTGAGAGTAACGTGAGGGACCACATAGGTAAGGTAACCACTCATTTGGACATCACCAATCATATTCATATTCCATTATTCATTGATTGGTTTACACAGGTCTAAGGATGGGCCAAGAAATTTGGTTCATCCAAGTTTGAGATTACAGGGTCCGAAGCTGGCACATATGTTATGGTTTCGGTTTTCAACCGCAAGTTGCACACATGCAATTTTCAGCAACAACCATAGGCATTTAGGGTCATCCATGCATTTGGAAGGTCTCAATCACACACATACCTCTTCCTCAATGAATTTAAGCTCTACTGTTGGATTTTGACATTTGACCGCAGTTGACCGTAGTTGACCGAAGGTAGGAAAAGTTGAATATGATCTGAATTGACATTGGGAACATATTTCTTAATGTTTTTTGGTTAATTTTGCTGGATGATTTTGTATTGGGCTCATTTTACTCTCTTCTGAACATTCTACGACAATCTAATAAGAAGAATAATTTCAAATCGTTTTCCCCATAGTGGGATTTTCCCTTATCTTTGACGAAATCTGGTGTCTCTTGGTTATGTGTCGATTGTCTACTTTGTCATTTCATTTAATGTTCTATCTTCAATTATTGTTGATGATTTGAAATATTAATTGTTATTGAAAGATTGCTAATACAGGAATTGAATTTGGCTAAAGTAATTGAAACAACATAGAAAAATATAAAATTTAACATGGCATCAAAGTTAAGGTGAAGGAAAAACCCAAAAGGAGAAAGGTATTAAAGAAATCATATTTGGAAAGTTGAAGGAGCCTATCTTATCAAGTCAATATTTCATCCTCTTTCTTCAAGGAACATGAGAAGTTCGGTGACTCATCTAACTTTGATGCATGGAATATCAATTTGGAGATCATAGGTGATAAGAATGATGTTTTGGCATACATTAAAGGAAAAGTACTTAAGCCTCTAGAAAATGCTTTTTTTGTTGCCAAGAACAAGAAAAATAAATGTGAGTTAAAAGAAAAGAAAATAATAGTTGATGGTTTACAAGATAATTTACTTGCATATTTTTGAAATTCAAGGAAGTCTAATGACATGTATGATAAGATAGCTAGTATGTATGAAGTCAAAAATTTGAATGAAATCCTCTCCTTGAAAGATCAACCCAAAGATATGAATATGAAGAAAGGATAATTTCTTCAATCCTACATTATGATGATATCTCGTCTTAGATAACAATTGCAAAGAATTAGAGAAATTGTGCCTAAGAGAGAATTGGTGATTATAACTCTTAGAGGTCTCCCTCATATTTGGGAAAACTTCATTACCATTATAAGCAATAACAACAATTTTCTATCATTTGTTGAGATTGTTGGAAATCTCACTCAAGAAGAGTCAAGGATGGTTTCTAGAGGCATGATACAAAAGAATGAAGAAGTACAACCTGCTACATTCATCACTCACAACAAGAAGAAGAAGAAAGGAAAAGGTCCATTAAATTCAATAAATCCTCCTCCTCGAAATTCATATATAAGGTTTGGAAGAGTCAAGGAATTGTCAGACATTCAATGCTACAATTTCCATAAGAAAGGCCATTATGCTCAAGATTTCCCTGAGAAGAAAAATGGTCCATGTTACAACACTAGAAGCGACAACAACAGGTTTGATGATTGAAGAAGAAGAGATGACCAAAGGAATGATCGTAATGGAAGAGATGGAAGAAGGATAGATATGCCTAGTGATCATGAAGAAGACTATCGTCGTTAAAAGAAATCAAGACATTCCAGGTATGAAATTAATGTTGCAAATCAATCTAAATATATTCTTATTTTTACACTCACTAGTTCCTCTCCTCTAGAATCATGGGATAGTTGGTTGGTTGATAGTGGGGACACTCATCATTTATCTCGATATAAGGAATTTCTCTCTACTTTGGTAGAGAGGGAACCAATCTTGAAAATTATTCTTGGAGACAACTCCACTCATCCCATTAAAAGATTTAGGTCCATAAAATTTCATTTGAATTCCAGGGAATCTGTTTTGCTCCATGATGTGATGTATGTGTCGGGATTGAAGAATAATTTGGTATCAATAACTTATTTGGAAGACAAAGGGATGAGGGTTGCTTTCATCAAGGTAAATGTTCTTACTTGGCTTGTTGGATCACCTAAGAGAGATACATTTACATTGGGATCGATATTTGAAGGACTCTATAGAGTCACTGGTAGACCTCTTCTAACATTTGTCCATGATACTAATCATTTAAGTGAGTTATGGCACCGAATATTGGCCCATCTAAATTATGATGCTCTTCTGAAATTGAAGAAATTGGTCTTTGGTATTCCCTATGTTCAAGCCCAACATGATGGATTATGTCTAGGTTTTGCCAATGGAAAGAAGACAAAGGCATCATTCCCCTCTAACAAGAACAAGACGAATGACATCCTCCATCTCATTCATTCTGACATATGTGATACAATTCTCATACATTCTATTGGTGGCTATCTATACTACATCACCTTCATTGATGACTTCTCAAAAGGGATATGGATATATTATTTGAAGCACAAGGATTAAGACTTCGAAATGTTGAAGGAGTTTAAAGCTTTGGTCAAAAATCAAATAAGGAATAAAATCAAGATCTTCGGGTCTGGAAATGGTGGAGATTACATTTCTAATGAGTTCATCGATTTTTGCAAGAAGGAATGTATCAATAAAGATATGATTGTTCCCTATACTCCCAAAAAAATGGATTAGTTGAAAGGAATAACAGGTCCATCGTAGAATCTTCTCATGATATGCTTCATGATCAAAAGTTGTCGAAGTTCCTTTGGGGAGAAGCAACGAATGTTGAAATTTATGTTCAAAACAAAGTGCCTCATCAAGCTCTGGATAACAAGACCCCCGAAGAAGTGTTCAAATTTATCAAGCCTGATGTTGGCCATTTATGTATCTTTGGCTGCCCCATATATTTTCATGTGTTGAAGGACAAAAGAAACAAGCTAGAAGCCACGGGAAGAAAAGGTATGTTTGTTGGATATTGTGAAAATTTTAAGGCATTTAGAATATATATTCCTTGGTCAAAGGAAGGTTGAAATTAGCATGGATGTAACGTTCGATGAAGATGTTTCCCTTGGGAAAGCAAGGGACCTTCCTCTACCTCCTCCTCCTGAGAAGAAGAATGATAATATGTATATTTTAGATGGTCCTTTTGTGCCTGTATCCAAGACAAATATTATTGATGATTCCATGAAACCCATGGACCCATTAGATCCTCCTTCATGTGATCCTCCTACTAGGAAGAGGTCACTTTGGCTTTGTGACACATTACAGGATGATGAGAGATGCACTCCTATTCAAAGATCATTTAGAGAAAGCAAGAAGCCATGCTGGTATTAGGGATATGTTGTAGCCATGAGCACTATGATTCAAGCTAAACCTCCCACCTTTGAAGAATTCATGCAAGAATAAATTTGGAAGGATGTTATGGCCGAAGGATATGAATAAATTATGAAGAATGATGCATGGGATGTTGTGTCGAGACCAAATGGGAAATATGTGGTGACTTCAAAGTGGCTATTCAAGATGAAACATAGAGTTGATGACAACATTGAGAAATATAGAGCAAGCTTCATGGCTTGAGGATTCTCCCAAAAAGGGGGAGAAGGTTATGATGATATATTTCCACCTATGGAATGATATACAACCATTTTTGTGATAGTTGTGTTTTCCACAAGTCAAGGATTGACCCTTCATTAGATGAATGTGAAGACAACATTCCTCCATGGAATGTTACAAGAATATGTGTACGTTGAGAAGCCACAAGGATTTTAAGTAGAGGATCGAAGACACATGTTTGTAGTTTGAAGAACACATTGTATTTCTTGAATGAAGCCCCCAAAGAATGGTACACACACATAGACAATTATCTGGTGAAGTTTGGATTCACAAGAAGTAATGTCAAGCCCAACCTCTAATTCAAGGTAGTCAAGGTATACATTTGATTTTAGATTTATATGTTGATGATATATTCTTGATAGGTAGTGAGCCCCTGATGATCAAGTGTAAGAGGGAGTTAGCCTCTAAATTCTAGATGAAGGAACTTGGATTCATGCACTATTTTCTAGGCCTTCAGTGTGGAAAAGGCCTAGTGAGATTTTCCTTTCACGAGGAAAATATGTCATGAATTTGTTGGAGAGATTTGGAATGATAGAATGCAGGTCCTTTTCCCACATCGATCGAAATGAATTTTAATAAGTTATGTGGAGAATTTGTAGGACTCAATTTCGCGAATCTAGTATAGATATTTTATTAGGGCTCTGATATTGTTAGTGAACACTCGTTCGGACATATGCTATGTAGTGACCACATTGATTCAATTCATGATCCATCCTCTCCATGCACACTGGATTGTTTCCAAACACATTTTGAGATATTTGCATAGGATGTTCACCCTTGGTGTGAGATATTCTACTAGAGATGTTTGACTTCATGGATATACTAATGTTGATTGGGCTGGAAATTTTGTCGACATGAAGAGTACGTTTGGATGTTGTTTTAGCCTTGGATCTACCATGATATCTTGGATGAGCAGGAAGGAAAATTCCATAACACTGAGTATCATCGAGGTAGAGTACATTATCTCTAACATGGCTAGCTGCAAAGTATTTTGGTTGGGGTAGATATTTGGAGAGATATTTGATATATTGCAACAAAAGTAGTGGTATATGTATGGCAGAGAATCCCCTATTTCAAGACAAGTTTAAGCACATAAATATTTGATATCATTTAAATTGAGACATGGTGCAGACAAGAGCCATTAGACTCCATCACATATCAACAAATGAGAAAATTGCATATATTCTCACTAAAGCTTCATTGAAAGCGAAGTTCTTGGCCTTCAGAAAGGGGATTGGGCTGACATATGTGACCCCTCCTGATAAGGGGATTACTGATTGAGGACATTAAGTCATCTCTTCCCCCCTATGGAGGGATCCTAAGGTTGAGGGATCTCTTGACAATAGGGTATCACCCATATCTATCATCTATAGGGTGTGTGTGATCCTTATCTGTTTTGACAATTCAACTATCTCCCCCTATATCGGTCTATGCAGAGTATACCCCAGTAGGCGTCATACCCAGAAGCAAGGCTTGTTGGGTTTATCACCACCATTTTGGCCAACAGTTTGAGAGAGTTCTTGTGGGTGTGTGAACCTTACCTTTAGTAAGTCGATAATCTCACCCAAGTTTATTATGATGCAAGTGTTCCACCACATGACCCTTGATGGTCACTATTGGGAAGATCAACATGTAATAGGATGGATGTGATCTTTACCTCTTATATAGTAACTTGTATCTGGCCCATTGATTACATCATGGGATGGTTGTGATCCTTGCTTGGTAAGTTGTATCTCACCTATTACTTGATGAGATGACATGAGGTGTGAGTGTCCAATATGACCTTGCTCATTGTCAGAGAGGGTGATATATTTAGCTCTCTGATGATTCTTCTTCTTTAAATACATAAAGGGAGAAAGGTGGAGAGAGAGAGGGAGTAACAAGGGAGAAATGGAGAGAGAGTGAGAGAGGAGAGAAGAGGGAAGAGAGAGAGGGAGAAAATGGGAAGAGAGATATAGAGAGAGAAGGGGAAGAGAGAGAGGGAAATATAGATAGATATAGAGAGAGAATATGCATGTTTGGGGGTGAGATAGGGAGAGAGAATAAGAAAGAGACACATAGATATAAATATAAAAATTATATAGTATTATATAACCAACCTAGATCCATATTAACCTTGAATATATCAAGTGTCGAGAGGGATTAAATCTCTCAAGGTGCAATCCATTCCTCAAATTTTTCACTCAAAAAATAGGTTTGCACATCGAGAGATTGGATCCCTCTCAGCGCTTGATAGATCCAGGGTTAATATGGATCTAGGCTGGTAATTATCCTTCTGAATTATAATTCATGTAAATATTGTGGAAATATATAAACATAATGAATGACTATGATGAGTGTATAGAGATTCAATGTTTTGAGGAGTTGCTTGGCAATTTCATTGTTAAATCAAGGTTGTTCATTTAATAGACACCTTCCTTCTAACTAGGTTTTAATGTCCTTCATGGTAGGTAGGGAGGTGGAGTATGGGCTTATTGAATGGAGGACAATCCCATACCACCCATGTTTTTATCATAGGTTTCACTGTGTGGTCAACACACAAGAGGCCACGAGGGGTTCATTGGAGAAAAGATAGATTATGGAAAGGAAAAAGTGAGAGGAAGATTATTGGCATGAGCATGGATAAATTGCAATGAGAATGAAAGAGAGTGAGTTGCATTTTGGGAACAAGCATGGGTGATGTTGAGGGAATTGATCCCCTAGGGATTTTGGGTAGAAACCCTAGCAGACTGAAAGTTTTCTAAACATAGAAACACACATTCACACAGCCATTATGCTATGATAAGCAAATTCTATAGTAAGAGGGGTGTACCTCAGGTCCTACATTCGAGAAGTTCCTCAAGGGTCCAAACCCTTCTTCAAGTCCCTTTCACTCCTTTGTCCTGTAAAACAACCAATTCCAAATAATACAGTAGTATATGGACAAAGACTTATAAAGAAATCATCTTCATGTTATAAAAGAAGATAGTTAATTATGAACTTGAAACAACCATTCACATATGAATTCAAACATGAACATCATAAACATAAAGAAGAAGCATATCAGGAACCAAGACGTGTTTCTTTGTTATAGACAAATAGAATGTACAAAAGGAGTAATATCACCTGAATAACCTTTCGCAGGCTCCAAGCAAAGCTTCCTTCCGGATCCGTCCAGCCTCAAGCCTTTAGCATATCTCCTTCCAAGACTCACTCCATGATGCCATAACTAGTGGATGAACATCAACACATAAGGAAACAAGGGTTTCTTGTACAAATGGGGGAAGCGCAGAAGGCACAAGGGTCTTCAGATCTGGTCAGGGAAAAAATCTCAGTATAATAACCTTTCTCTTTCTTCTCTCCTCCCTTAGGCCTTCCCTTTGAGGTATTTTTATACCTCTCCCAAAGTAGTTTTTTAGTTGGGAGTTGGTTGGGAACAGTTGGGCCACGGGCACTAACAGGTGATCAGCAGGTAAAACTCGCGATCTCCACCCGAAAATAAGGAGTTTTATATTTTTTTAAGTTTTTTAATACATATACGCGGGTTGGGTATATGCCTAACCACGTATACACGCATTTAACTGACGGCAATGTCGCGTACAAGGAATAAAGCACTGTTTTTTAAATTTGGGACTAGGTCTGGAAGGAGGGGTTGCCCTAGGCCATGAGTGCAGCATCACAAACCATAATAGTGAGATTTGGAGCTATAACAGATGCCCCCTAATATATGATGTCAAAAGGGGAACATCATGGCTGAAATATATTAAGCAAGTACGTGGAAAGGAAATCTGCCAAAAACTGAGTACTTCACCAGAACTGAGCCTGCCAAGCCACAAAAGGAGATTAGAAAGAAACACCGTCTGAGGCGGGCATACCCATGCTCAAAGAAAGCAAAGCATGTTCGCATATCAAGTACAAGTGGATCCATTAAGTATACAAGTATAAATGACTGGAAAATACATAATGGATCATCTGATCATGATCGAACAAGTACATGTTTGAATATCACATATAAAACTGTCAATGACGCTGAGAAATACAATGGATCACTGATATCAAAGACTGATCCCAAAGGTACCAACTCAACATGATGGAAAAGGATGGTACTACACCGCAAACTCAGGTGCCAGCATATAGAATGTCGCCATGACTGACAGCAACATATAAGGTGGAGTGGTATCAACTAGCAGCAATAGGAGCAACGGTCAAGTGAACCAATGAATGCTGATACAACCTGAGGTCTTCACCGACTGCCATGGTACATTTCTACAACATGCGAATAAATGATCTGAAGTCGACCATGTGAGAAATCGTTTGGTTACTGGTCATTGATGTATACTGTTAACAAACGCGAGACTACTCACCAATAATGATAATGAGTGTCAAGGTACCCAGTACAATCCAACAAGTACGAATAGATGAGCTGGAGTCGAACACCTGTAAGAATCTATCGATCAGGAGACAATGATGGTTTCCCACTGTCGATAGCGAAGGATCTGCCACTAATGACTACAAACCCGAAGGTATTGCCAAATGGACTCTAGATCTTTGCCCCAGAGAAATGAGTCTGAGTCGATAGGGAAAGATCCGCTAGAAGGAAGGCATTAAGGCATCCTTCATCAATCTAGCGCGAGTGTAACCCGTAGGCCAATAATGTGGAAGGAATCAGGCGAAAAAGATGTAGTAACCCAACCGAAGTACGTTTCCGGCGTACACAAGATGTGGCTAGTGGACGACAGAAACCCTCTGAACCATCCAATAATGAACGCCAACACAGAGGCAAGGTAGCCACCAATAGGGTCAAATGGAAACCAAGGTACTGCATGAATCCCAATGTGTGTTAATGTAAGTTGATGTCGAACAGAAGGGAAACCACTCAGTCAAATGCCCATGATAATGATCGATGCTGAGCACAAGGTAACCTATCAATAATGAAAATAGGGCCAGTGTGTAGCTCTAGGCTTGTCCTCAGAGCAAGATGTCGTCGTCGATAAGGACAAGACCCGCCAACAAGAAGTCAATGGAGACCTTCCTAAACTGGCACGAGTAAAGGACCAATATAACTGATTTGATAATAGACATGACACTCACAACCAGGGATGGCTGACTGAAAAATGAGTCAAGAGACACCGCAGAGAGGCCAACTTAGGCTAACTTCCCTTGAACAAAAGCACGACTCAATGTGACTATATGGCAGCATATGATGACTCTGTATAAGTTCGTCATGCAGGAGGCATGAACGAACCGTCCATATTATTGGAAGAGATAACCAATCGGGGGAGAACTGACTCAATAACAAGGTTAAGGCGTACTTAAGTCAAACTAAATCCCACCCACACGAAGGAGACTTTGTTTTGAGTGCTTTGCTCAAGGGCGACATGACTGACTCTAGCTGCCAATAATAAATGGAAATACAGTCCCATTCCCACTCTTTTTGGAATATTTAATTTTTTTGTATTTTTATGTTAAGCTCGAAAAAGAATAAAAGAATGCTATGGTATAGTGGAAAGAATGAGTGTCAATGAAACAGGTGATCTACTTCCTGGGAATGGAACATTCCTACGCTCAATGCAGGGAGGCGAAAACTGGTCAGTGACACTCAAAGGTGTGTTCCTTCCATGGGTCAAAGTGCGTCAAGTTGCAGAACTCAAAGGTATGCAAGGTTGATTTTGCAGTCGTCATTGTCAAAAGTTGGCTTAAACACAAGCCCAACTGAAGCTGGCTCTAGGCCAAAAGGTGCAAATGCTCAACATGCAATGCAGTAGTACAACTCAACACAAAGGAGCCTCTAGGGTATAAGGCCAGAACAAAGCGAAGAAGCTAAGAGGAATGAGTCTTCAACGCATAAGTCAAGGCGAGACTACAGAGGACTCCCGAGCCTACTCAAATTGGAGCAGCATGGAAAACAACAAAAAAACTGGATCAAAAAGATGTTGGGTTATGACTTTGAAATCATCTACAAAAAAGGGAAGCAAAATGTTGTTGCAGATGCACTCTCAAGAAAGGATTAGGATGTGGAAGCATTTATTTGTGCCATTTCTATTATCCAACAAGATTGGATAAACGAAGTAAGAGATGAGTCGAAGCATGACAAACATGTGTGGGCACTCATTAAAAAGCTACGACAAGACCCGAGTACATTAGATACATTTAGCTGGAAAAATGATTCATTATGGTACAAAGATTGCTTATAACTCTGTAAGAATTCCCAACTCAAACAAGATATTCTTATGAAATTGCACACCTCTCCCTTAGGAGGGCACTCAGGATTTCTAATAGCTTACCACACAGTTAAGAAGGATTTTCTTTGGGATGACCTTAAATCTGATATTCAAAAGTTTGTGGCAGAACGCTCGGTTTGTAAAAAAAATAAAGTTGGAACAATTAAGACCTCATGACTATTACAACCTTTATCCATTCCAACTCAACATTGGGAGGAGGTTTTAATGGATGTTATCGAAGGTTTACCCAAGTACGAAGGAAAGAGTGTCATCATGGTGGTATTTCATAGAATTACCAAGTATGGACACTTTTGTGCATTATCTCATCCCTTTAAATCCAATACGGTTCCTATTTCATTTATGGAAACAATTCAAGAGATACATGGAAACCCAAAGATTATTGTAAGCAATAGAGATCCCATTTTCACTAGAAAGTTTTGGTCAAAATTATTTTCTTGTCTAGGTACTGAGTAAGCTCATAGCTCATATTATCATCCTCAATCTGATGGGAAAACTGAGATAGTGAACAAATGTTGGAAGGATATCTTCATTGCTTTGTAACTGATAAACAGACACAATGTGTCAAATGCTTGCCTCTGGATGAATGATGGTATAACACTTTCTTCCATACTGCAACAAAAATGACCCCATTTATGGCACTTTATGGATATCATCCACTATCCATCACATCATATTTGAGAGAAAAATATAAGGTTCAAGTGGTGGAAGATCACATCGAGCATCAACAACAAGTTTTCCAACTATTAAAAGATAACCTCATTTTGGCGCATAATAGAATGAAACAACAGACATATCAACATCACAGTGAAAAACGTTTTGATGTAGGTCACTTGGTATTTTTTTCAGATACAACCATACAAACAAATGTTCCTCAAGCAAAGTAAGTAGGATATTAAATTATCACCAAACTATTATTGTTTGTACAAGGTGTTGCAAAATATTTTTACTATGGCATACAAATTGGAGCTTCCTTCAGCTTCCCGAGTGCACCTAGTTTTCCATGTTTCATGCTTAAAGAAGGTTGTAGGTGACAAGATCCTAGTTCAAACAATATTTCCAGAACTTGATGAGGAATGAAAAATCATATTTGAACCTCAAGCAGTCATAGAAACAAGAACTCAACAACTACGAAATCGACCAATTTTAAAATATCTGATCAAGTGGAAAAACTTACCCACTGAAGATTCCACATGGGAGGATGATAATTTTATATAGAAGCATCCAGAACTACTCAGGCATTGAGGACAACACTTTTCTGAAGGAGAGGGGCATGTTAGGTCCTTATAATACTAGTGTATTCCCTTATTATTATTGTCATTGTATCCCCTTATTGTTATTGTTGTGCCTATATTGTACCCATATTGTTATTATTGCGCCCCATAGAAGGCCACTACTGTTATTCTTGTGCCCTTACATTATTATTGTTATGTCAATTTTGACTGTATTGTGACCCCTTAGAATCCTATATATAGAAAGGAGGCCTTGTAATTTGTATTATCCATGAATTGTTCATTTATGTAATGTAAAGGAGGTTGCCCCCTCAAAGAGGATGATTTTGAAGTCGTTGACCTCTCATTTTTTCTATTTTGTGAGCTGGTTTCATAACACTTGGGAACATATGGGTAAACCTAAGTTTTAGTGGTCACCAATCTAGTGGCACATGGAAAACCAACAAAATATAATTCTGCTCGTTCACCTACATGAAGTGATTGTAAATATTGAGGGAGCCATTATGGTCGCATATTTTTAAGCTATTGAAATAGTAGATGATAGTAATGAATACCCAACATTTCTCGGTATTGATTGGGTTTTCAACATGAATGCTATTATTAATGCGTGAAGCATGGTGTTTGAAAATAGCAGCCTTGGAGTAGTTGTTCCATTTAATCCAGCCAAAGGTGCATGATACACATATCCATTCCATGATGACTATGATGATGACAAAATTGAGTACGTATATAAGCTCACTACGCGTGACAAAGACTAGATTAATACCACTACAGATGGATGGATCAGTTGGGAGAAGGATAATTCATGCCAATCACACTCAAATGACGAATTATAAAACTTGAAGAATTGGTTACATGAGGTCTCTACACTACGATGCAATAGGCTTACAAATTCTATGCAGTGTATATCAACTAAGGTAAATAAATGGCCTTATTATGATGGGCTATATGATGTCAATATTTTTCTTGACCATTTTGAAAGAGACGTTCCAGAGGAGCATAGGTTCCAGGCTCTAGATTTAGATTTAAGAGCTACGCTTTCAAGATGGTGGGGAACCCACAAGGATAATATTGTAGAGGGGAAGGAATATCATAGACTCATGAGATTAATATTTGGCTTCGCAACAACGTGTCTCAGTGAAAAATGCACAGGTAAGCATGACCCATGCGAACATATGGCTTAATGGACTAAGGCTTGGGTGAGGTACCTCAACCAGAGTGGATATCTATATTTATTCATACCTTAGACGTTATGGTAATGAAATGGTAATTGGAGATGGAGCTTCCACATAGGACTCTTTATTGGGATGAAATGAAGGAAAGGGTCATGCTGACATTTAACTTTGAAGACAGGTTCAAATGAATTGATGGGGCACTTCAGGAGATTAAGGCTGCGATCTTCCGAACACTAACAAAACCTATAACTTGGATTTATCCTGACTGGATCGTGCAAATACAATATGCTTTGGAATGCTATAAGGTTACTACAAAAGAAGGTGATGAGGATCCACGAAATATCAATATTTCTGAGTCTGAGGGACTATACAAAGTTGTAGGACGTGATGTAAAGATCCCATATATGTCATAGTCGGTAAAGATAAAACAATTAAATATTGGATCAGAATAAGAACCAAAGTTGGCGCATATTGGTGACTTTTGGGATGAAGACATGGTAGGCAAGGTTGCTAAATTATTGCACGAATATCAGGATTTATTTCCAATAAAGTTCTCTGAATTAATGGGCATAGTAGGTGATTTGGGTATGATGAAGATTAATTGAAAGCCAGATGCGAAGCCAGTTAAGCAATGCCCATATCGAGTGAACACTAAGTACAAGGGAAAGGTAAGAGAAGAGTTGGATAAGATTCTCATGACAGGTATAATTGAGCTAGTAGAAGAATTAGAATGGGTCAGTCCCATGGTGGTCCAAGAAAACAAATCAAAGGGTGATATAAGGATATGTGTACATCTACTGAAGTTAAATAATGCATGCATGCATGAATTGTTTCCTATGCCTTTTACAAATGACGTTCTAGAAACCATTGGTAGATAGGAGCCTTATTCATTCACATATGATTTTTGGGATATCTCCAAATTAATATTTCTTCGGAGGATAGAAGAAACACTACCTTCGATACAAAGTGAGGATAAATCCTTTATATGGTTATTCCTTTCGGACTAGAAAATTCTCTTGCAATCTTTTCAAGGGTGGTAGTTGCAACATTCAAGGAATTTATTCACAAGTTTCTAGAGGTCTACTTCAATGATTGGATAGTATTTGGGCTAGTTAAGAAAAATGTTTCTAATCTCCACCTAATGTTGGATACATGCAGGAAGTATCATATTTCCTTGAATTTGAAGAAATCTATTTTATCTGTACCTTATGGAATACTATTGGGACATGTCATATGTAAGAAGGGGTTGATAGAAGATCCTACCAAGATTGATGTAATTATCAATTTGGATCCACCAAGGAATATAAAATAGCTACAAGAAACTTTGGTTCATACATGGTATTACAAGAATTTTATAAAGGAATATGAGTATATTACCACACCAATCGAGAGGTTGTTGAAGAAGGATACTACGTTTTTCTGGGACAATGACTCTGAGAAGAGCTTAGATGTCCTTAAGGAGAAAATGGTTACTGCTCTAATCCTGGTCTTCCCAGATTGGAAGGAAGAATTTGATATGCATGTGGATGCATCTTGTATACTGTTGGGAGTTTTTTTAACTTAACCAAGTGAATGAGATATTGATCGTCTGATTTCCTTTGCAGGTAGGAAACTATCTAAGGTGGAGAAAAACTATTCAACCACAGAACGAGAAGGACTGGCCATGGTATATGCACTACAAAAATTCATAAATTATATGTTAGGTGTGCACTTTAAAATGTACACAGATCATTTTGCATTGAAATACCTGGTGAATAAGAATTTGTTTTTGGGGGGGGTTTGTATATTTTTGCTTCTCTTCTAGGAGTATGGTTTTCAAGCGAGAGTTAAGCCAGGGAGGTTGAATGTTGGACCTGATCACATCTCTAAGATCGAGAATAGTGCAAAACCCACTAATATTGATGAAGGGTTTGCCTAATGTGTAGCTCTTCGCTATTACAGTTGTTGATGAACATTATTTATTTCTTGTCTATTGTCGTAGCTACTGAATACACAAGGAGAAAAAATAAGGAACTAGTAGTCAGGGCTGGAAGATTTTTACTGATTACAGGACAATGATATAAGATGGGATTGGATGAAGTTATGTGCTGATATGTACTTGAGTATGAACGACATAGTATTTTGGTTGAAGCACATGGTGGTGTCGCAGGGGGACACTCTGCGAGTAAGGCAAATGCGCAAAAGATTCTGCAAGCAGAATTGTGGTGGCCTACAGTACATCAAGATTCTAAGGCATACTAGAGTGCATGTGATGTGTGTCAGAGGACTGGAAAGCCACCATGAAGGGGAGAATTTTCCTTAAATCCATAGGTCAACACCAAGAATTTGATAAATGGGAAATTGACATCATCGGACCAATTAATCCACCAGTGAAGAAGACAGGTACATGTTATAGTATCACTATGACATATTAATTGATCAGATGGGTTGAGGAAAAACCCGTGAGGGATTGCAGCGTGGAAGCTGTTGTGAAGTTTAACCTCAAATATATTTTGTCATGTTTTGGATGCCTGAAGATCTTGATGAGTGATTGAGGTTCACACTTCTTGAATGAAACAATTAATGTGTTGATAGAAGAGTTCCATATGCACCATTAGAAGAGTATGTTATATCATCCCGAGGCGAATGGAATTGTTGAAGATTTTAATAAAATATTGGAGAATTTCTTAATGAAGATCTATAGTGTTAATAGGAATGACTCAAATATGCGCATATCGGTGGTTCCATGTGAATATCAAATGACTTGTAATAAATTGACAGGGAAAACATTGTTTGGACTGGTATATGGACAAGAAGTAGTGATGCCAATGGATTATATCATGCCTAGCCTATGGATCATAGTAGTAACTGAGATGTAATATTGCAACTGCATGGAGGAATGCTTAGTGCAACTTCTTGTACTAGAGGAGGACTGCTTTTTGTTTGGTTTTCATCAGCAGGTGAAAAGAGCTAGGGAAAAGGCGTAGCATGATCACGACATTAAGAAACACACTTTTAAGAATGGAGATTTAGTCTTGATGTATGAAAAAAAGTTCAAAACAATTCCTGGGAAGTTTCAGATGCATTGGCTGGGACCCTACATGATCAACGAGATTTCAGATGGTGGCACAGTTCAGCTCACAAAGCTCAATGTGGAGTTGTTTCCTAGAAGGATTAATGGAAGAAGATTGAAGATATATAAGGATGATCCCACCCCTACAAGGATGCAATGACTATATGACAACAGGAAAGCCTTAGTGCTTCAGGTAGCTGAAAGGAAGCACAAGACTATAAACTACTTTGCTGAGAAATGGTCTCATTGAAGAAGGAGGGTTGTGCCATGTTTAGGGAGATGGCGGAGGTGGAGAAAGTTGCACCATAAGGGAGGGTCTAGTGCAGCCTGCCCCAAATGTGACTATTGGAAAAGACATAGTTGATTTGACCATGATTTTATCATTAAAGGGAGCGGGAAAGTGCATTTAAGGAGCATATCTATAAAAATCTGATGCGAATTCAAATTTATGAGGAGGATTTGAAGGCATTAAAGGCATTCGAATTTGAATTTGGCTATAAATATGGCAACCTGCTCTACATTTGGACAATTTTCCTCTTGAAGAAATATCGTGAGCTTTTGTGCCTAACTCTAGGTCGAGAGAAGTGATACACATCTTGTGAAGATTTGCAGGAATTCTACTGTGAATTTCTGGAACAAGAATTAACAAATATCATGAGTGCTACTACTCCTACACACACCACATCTCCTAGATCAGAAAGGCTAAAGCCACAACTACAGGAGCAGTAGCAACAGTGGTAGAAACAACAGGAGAAATAGTAGTAAAGAAGTACAAGAAACTATAGAAGCCACTGATAAGGCAGTCGCCTAGGAAGGTGTCATTTAAAGAAAGGAGCAAGGAAAAGATGGACAAAGGGAAAGAGAAGAAACCAATGGTGTTAATTGACTTAGAGGAGGAACAACTTGAGACAGGAGTTGATGACATAAGTGTTGATGAAGCCGAGCCAATTTTGACGGTTACCTCCATGTAAGCCGTCGAGAAAGCTAACTACTAAGGTCACAAAGTACCCTGATGCAGTAAAATTTTCTGTTTGTACACATTTTATACCCAAATATATGCCCTTTGAAGGAGCGTTGTTGGCATAGGTACCGCAACTGCACATGGAGGATTGGGATTTGGTGGAATTTGCCGAATTCCCTCATTTTGAGCTGAGTAAATACCTGAAGATGGTATATTATGAGGGGTCTGGTGTAGCGTGAGTAGAACCAATGATGTGGGAAGATGGGATTCAGTGCACTGATTTACTAAACATGTTAATTGTGCCTCATTTTAGGCACAACAAACATCGATAATATATTCTTGCACTAGTTGGTGGCTTCAGTGCATAATTAAGCCTTATGGCTCGGGGAAAGGATCCCAATTGACGTTATGTTGATCAGGGGGATCACCGCCTGCGCTGCCATGTGAAGGAGCAGACCCTACCAGTGCTTTTTTTCGAAAGTCCCAAGAAAAGAAGCTCACAGACTAAGTAAATAATGATTTCAATGTCGTCAAAAAGTCACGAGGCTACATTGTAAGATTGTTTTGTGATAAGGTTGTTGCCTTTTCCGCATCTCTTCTGGCCGATAATATTATAAGGAAGTGTAGGGAAAATGAGGTGCTAGCTCTTGTAATTCAGTTAGCTATGCAATGAAGCAAAGGGGTGCAATTTAATTGGGCAAGGTACCTCTTCCAGGAGTTTCTAGATGATTGTCGCAAGGCCTAGGAATATGGGAAACCCTACCATTATGAATCTTTATTACTTTTTATCACCTTGATAGCCTGGAGAATCCCTGATCAGTCATACTTCCCTACTATCCACCCTAACTTGTGAGAAGCTGCGAGGTACAGTTCATTGTGGATGTCGAAGGATCCAATTTGGGTGGTAGAGAATAAATTATTTTGGGTGTTGTTTGAGATGGATCTATGGTCAGCCAAAAGCCATAGTTATGATTAATGTTACTTAACTAGTATTGCAGAAATTCAAACTTCAAAGAAGATTTCCATAACATATACATATAGGTGAAGAAATATGGAAAAGTCATATGGTATGAGTGTCCCTATTTGGTCACAAAGCAGGACATTTTCTGAGTAACATCCAAGTGGTCGAGGATGTGGCTAGACCCCAGAAAGGAAGCCGAAGACCAGCAAAACAACGTAGGCCAAAAGAGGTACACCAAAGGAACACACAAAGAAGGTGCCTTGAAATGTCACTATGGACCTTGGGAAGAATATCGTGCAGGATTCAGAGCACATCGAAGAAGAGGACCCAAACACGAAGGAATTAGACCATGGTGGAGAAGGCCCTTTTAAGGAGATAGAAGATATTGAGTCTTCTTTCATCCTACAGAAGAGGAAGAAGCCCACCACTTGAGGTGCACGAAAGAAGAAGAACTATGACAAGACCTCCAACATTGAATCGATGGTCCTCACTAAGGGGGACATCGATGGTATTGGTGACACTGTGTGCTTAATCACCAAGGACATGCGGGGACATATAAAGGATCAATACAAGCCAGTACTAACGGAGGTCCAACACACCCTCAAAGAGCTATAGGTACAAACGAGCATGATTCAGGTGAGCACGAAACAAGCAAGCATAGGAACATCAAGTGCGAAACCAACATTACCTTCGATGTTGGTGGTAACCACAAAGGTCCACACAATGCCCTTTTTGGGAGGGTTATTATGCTTTACTACCAAGGCAGATGAGGCAACAATGCCATATGGGAGGAATTCAGGTCTAAACGTAGTGGCACTGCCTATTCAAGCATTGCATGAACTCCACCAGGGAGTATCTGTGGAATTGAAAATACGAGAAGAGCAGGCACTCTTCAAGATCAAAGACATCAAGAGCCATAATGAGTAGCTAGCTCAGGAATCTACCACGAACATCCATCATATGGATGTAGCCAGTGCACGTAGGCAGGTGCTAGAGGATGCCATTACCCAAAATTGCATTGAGCTACTTGAGCTCCTCATACAAACTAAAGCAGCTTTCGACGAGAAGCTCCACAAGATGGAATCCATTGTGAAGGAGTTCAAAGCAAAGGTTGAACAAGTCAAATTTGAGATGGAGATGCAAGTCATAGAGCTATAGATGAAGCTACAACCAGCAACACCTTCAGAAGTTCGAGAGCAGAGTGAGGCTACTATGAAGGCAGGCAAGGACTGCAGCTAGATTATTGATAACACAATGGAGATGTTAGACTCACTATAGGAGGAACCACATGTACAGAAGATCAAAGCTAACATAGGACAAAAACAACTATAATTTGATGAAATCATGGCAACAATGCAAACCCTAGCACCTATGCAGTGGTTTAGTAGACTCTGAGTAGGGAAGGCCCTTAATAATTAGATAGACAAATTTCGATGCAAAGCATCCATCATTGTAGAAAGAATGCAACCTTAGGCCGATGAATCTAGTCAACTCTCTTAGACTGTAAAGAGTAAAATGAAAGGTATGCAACAGACATAAAGGGCCATTGTCTTAGTAGTAGAGGGACCAATTGCTAAGAAATTGGTTGAGGAGGTTCAGCAGGGTGCCGCGCAATGCATAGTAGACTTTCAAACATTGAAGAAAGATCTCAACAGTCTTAAAGTATGTGTTGAGGGAGGACTAATGTATTTATGTTTGGGGCATGTCGGGATGGGGTCCTCGGGTCTAATTTTTTAGTTAAATTTTTTAATATTATAAAATCTCTACATTTTGATGAGTGGAGAGTGAATAGCGCAAAAAATTAGGAGTCAAAGGGGATTTTAGGCAGACCAAAGCCCCTTATTTTGTAAAGGGATGGGCTAATTTGATTTATGCCCATGGTTTGCAGACCATGCTAATATGTAAAGGAAAAGCTATAAAGGGAATTCATATAGGAGTCATTAGGTAGTCAGTTGATGAATGAGATCTTGAGTCTATCTTATCTGTAATTATGTATTTTGGCGAAGGGGAAGGCTCCTACATCTGTGTGCATGGAGACCTTGGCAAATCCATAGATAAGTGCGCATGCCCCTACAACTGTGTGTGCAGGGTCAGAAGAAGTGTACTAATTGAATATTTGAAGTAATAAATCATATTTGAAGCAATTACATGTGTTATTTGTATATTTATATGTTTTGTGTTTATGATCAGTTATGATTCTATTCTTTGTAATATTGTTTTAATTACACCATGAAGAGCTAGATCTACTTCTGTATGATAAATTATGCATGTTAGAACAATTAGGAGAAACTTATAGATCTATTTAAGTAGAAATAAATTTAAGTCTGTGATTCTAAAGATAAGAGTTCACAAAGGTTAGATTGAGACCTAGATTAAAGAAATTCCTCACTGCTACATCACACAACCTTCTAGATTCAAAAACCTGGCTCTAGCCTCCCCCAATACTGCCTCGGGTGGGACTACAGTCTGCACTAAGTAGATTGTTGCTGAAAGTGCTGGTAGTTTACGGTTTTGTTGGTTAGCATAGATAAATATGAACCTGGGTCCAAGCCACCTCAAGCCAATAGAAAGATGGAAAATTTGACGAGAAAATATGCCAGTTTTAACTAAATCAAGATGAATATTAGTTGAATCCTCATAATCTTCATCAACATAATTATCAAATAAATGCATATCATTAAGATCTTTAGATTTCCCTAATTTTACTTCAAAAAGGTACATTAAAGATCCAAAAGCCTGACAACTTATTTCTTCAAATTTTATATTTGGAGACACATGAATTTCAGAATCATTTTGAATTTAAATAGTATTCCACCCCATAAATTAAGATTGTAAACTATGAGCAGCAAATTCTCAATTGATACCTCATGAAACTAGGTTAGAAGAAGGAATGCAATCATCTAATGTACTTAGGAACTCATCACCATATGTGTTTTTGGAAACTAGAATATCATATTGATGGTTTTCCAAGGCCTAAACTTGAATGAAGGATTTGTAATCATTTGAGAGGTTATGAATATTGCAATATCAATGATTAGCCACAAATGCAATATTTTCATCCTTAAAGAGGGAAAAAAGATGGAACATATGTTCAATGATTTTCTCCTCTACATGTGAAATGAAATTGCCTTGTATATGATCACTACTTAGTACAATAGGTTTAATGTCATTAAGTGCTGAAGTAGGTTGATCAAGAAAATCATAGAATAAGGTATCATGAGACATGGATGGAAGAGGCTGCAAGGTATCCCTTCAGGAAATCATACTTTAACTTGGATTTGGTTCATGATTGAAGCTAGGAGCGTTAATATCATCTTGAGACGTCAAGGGGTTATTCTTCACCTTAAGATGTGTAGAGCTACTAAACCGTTCCAAGTCCTTCTCAATATGATATAGATCAAGGGAAAGAGATGGAGGTCGAATGGATGGATCATGAATTTGATTTTAATATTTCAAAACTTCAACATCTCCACTAAGAGCCACCCAAATTGGTAATGGAAAAGGAGGAGGAGAAGAAATAAAAGGAATAGTAGGTTCTTCCATTGAAATTAGAGGTGTCTCATTGTTTGAAAAAGTTGGAGAGGGAGAATCGTGTGGGGGGTTTGGATTCAAAATATGTTGAGGTGGGTAGAATCAAACTCTGAAATTTTTTAATGATGAAATCTAAATAAATTAGTCCCTCAGGAAATTAATAGAAAAAGTGAAGAAATCGATGAATAAATCCTCTAAATATTCACCAAGTTTCATTCTAAGTAAGTCAATCCTTTTACAAACATCTTGATATTCATACCTGTCAAAGGCTTTATGAAGCTCCATAACAAGTTGTTTGAATGAATGAATGGAAGTAGCTAGTAAAGTATGACACCATTCTTAACTCAACCTTAAAGAGTGAGAGTGAAAAATTTACAAGCAACATATTAATGATCAACTTCATAATATTCATAAAATTTGAGAAACAAAGATATATGCTAAGCTATGAATGTTTCATCCTAGCCATCAAACATCAATTGGTACTGGTCATGAATTATTAATGTGGTAATTTTAAACTTTGATCTATCATAAAAACATCCTCGAATTTTGATTTGGGAAAGGGCCATTTAAGGTAAGATATTCAAAGCATACTTAATGGGAACATTTTGTAATCTATCCCTCCTTCTAGTGCCAACTGTTGAGAGTGCTAGGAATGTGTCAACCAAGGGGGTCTCCAAGATGTGAAGTCCCAATTAGACCTCACACATTTAGAGTAGGATCTCACAGGTTCTATCTTTGATGTGTGTTTGTGAATTCATCGAAGACAAAACCTATGTGAGAAAGTGACTTTGACACACAATATGATAAGAAGACTCAATCACATAACAAAGCAACAATAAACCATGAAGTGACTATGGAATGACAAATTGTAAGATCCTTAGTAGCCTCTAAAATTCAAATGTAAGAAAATTTTTGGAGGGTATCTGTCATAGCGACAAAACATTATCACCTTGGATTTTCTCGACTCACACGTAACCATACTTTTGGTTTCGTCTTATCACCCTCAACCATATTTTTGGTTTTTTCATATTATCCTAAAACAAATGATTGATGCTTATGCATCAGATTTGTAAGGGACTACAACACTCTACAAGAGTCCTTATCTATATGCCTCCATTTTAAAATTCGTATTTGCAAAACTACTCCCTATGGGGATTTGTATAAAAATATGCACATATATTGATTAATCATACATCATGATCTACATGTGTGCTTGAAGAAGTCAAGTACATATCCCATTCTTCCTCTAAGGAGGTATTACTTATACGAAGGGACCATCATAATATCCATTTCCTCTGTCAAAACATCTGGAACTATGAATCTTCTTGCCATATCCTCATTTATCTCATTCCAAAAAGCTCTTTAAGAATTTTATTGGAGGTTTATATCTATCTCTAGATTTAGATCTCCCATTAAAGAACACGTTTTAATTTTATTCTAGGAATTTCCTCTTATAGATATTGCATACATGCTCTAACTATCCATGTTTTCCTGCTTAATTTCCTTTGATATAAATGATGAGACCGTATCATTGAAACATAAGGTGGTTGCATTACACGCTATAGCTATGATTAGACTATTACATTATTTTAGTAAAGAGGATGATAAATTGATGCACTTATATTCATTATAAGTACTACTAGTACATGACCCTCCCCCTTCATTGGGGATTGGGCCAGAAAATCTAGCTTCTATCACTTCTAATGGCTAGTCATGTCTACTATTGTCTTGTTAGTTTTGATGGTGTTTTGGAATATCTAGCCTTTGGGGCTATAGTAGGCTAGCTTATGTAATTTTCAAAATGTATGTCCTGGTCAGTTAATGCTAGTCAACAAACCCGGTCATGGTGAGCGAAACAAAATTATATGGAACAACTATGTAAAAATTAACATTTGTAGTTAATAAAAGTTCAAACTTACAAAAACAAAAACAAAAACAAAAGAAAGACTACTAGTACAACCATATAAATTAAATTGTTGTTAAACATCGATAGGAATCAATCTACAATAAGCATCAAAACACTTCCACCACTTTTCCATGCAGATTACTAATTTTTAAATAGACTTTGTTACAATTCCAGGGAACAATACTATGACTTATCATTACCATATGCCTGAAAAACCATAACTCACTCCATATGAAACTTTTTCATATCACATTTTTTAATCAATAAATTTAGTTAAAAGAGAAAAAAAGGAATAACTACTTTGGAAATAAATATAAACCTATGATTTGTATATAATACTATGAATATTATATAATATTACGTGAAGGTTAAATCCATACCATCCACCTAACAATTTGGAAATTTTATCTACCAAATTAATAGGGGTTGAATAAAATGTTTTAAATGAGATGCATAGAGTGCCTTATGCTAAGCACCCAGGGTATCAAAATACTTTATAAACAATGGACAAACAACAATTTTAGTCAGGTATATAGAAAGAGGCCGCAGAATATATATCCAGGTGCCTAGAATGTCTGAAAGTTAAAACTTAACATAGTCACCTAACAAGATTGCTAAAGCATATAGCCCCAAGGGTTAGCTCAATCGGTCAAGTCGGGGCCTCGCCAGATGGGAGGTCATAGGATCAATTCCTAAAAGCTCTTGGGGGCAGGTCTTACAATAGGTCGAGGGGCGTCAGTCCGGATTTTTCCAGTGGACGTAGCACCACTCGTTGATCGAAGCTGTCCGTGAACCACACAAAAAAAAAAAAAAAAAAAAAAAAAAAAAAAAGATTGCTAAAGCCAATATCCATTCCTAAGTGGAAATGGGAGATTATTTCAATTTATTTTATTACAATTTATGAATTCTCGTAGAAATACAAAGAAACACAATTCCATAATGCTTGTGGTGGATAAGCTCCTCAAGGGTTCCCACTTTATTTCGATGAAATCAACCCATAAAGTAGCCAATGTTGTTGAAATTTATATGGGGGAAATTGCAAGGCTTCATAATGTTCCAAAGGAAATTATTTTAGACAAGGATCTTAAATTTACATCTAACTTATATATAGGTTTATTTAAAATATTCAAGACAAATTTAAATTTTACCACAACATATCATCAATAGTCATATGGATAAACATGTCATCAATTGTTTGTGATGGAGAAACCATGAAAATGGGACGTCTACCTACACTTAGTAGAGTTTTATTAAAATAATGGGTACTAAGAATCCTTGAAGATGACCCCATTTGAATGTTTGTATAGAAGAAAATGTAGTACACCCATGGGTTGGGATAATCTAGTGGATGAGGCTATTGTTGGTCCAAACTTTATCAAGCACATGAAAGAGAAAGTGATAAAAATTAAACAGTGGTTGAAAGTTTCCCATGATAGAGATGGAAGGTATCTTTATAACAGCATGCTAGAAATAGAATTTAAAATTCACGATAATGTCTTCCTAAAAGTCAAGTTAAAGAAAATCTCAATAAAATTATGTAGTTTTTCCAAGTTTGCAACTAGATATTGTTGACCATTGATATACTAGAGAGGATTGGTTTGGTCACATATAGATTGTATTTCCAACATCTATGCATACTCATATTGTGTTTCATATTTCATTTCTTAAAAATTATGTTCCTCATACTGATCATGTGATTTATTGGAATATAATTTATGATGATCCCAAGGGAGACTTCCAAGTCCAACTAGTACAACTTTTGGATAGGAAGGTTAAGGTGCTCTATAATCGAGCAATCACTTTTGTAAATGTGTAATAGGCCCTTCTCAATCTTATAGATGTTACTTGTGAGCATGAAGATGTAAGGAGGGAAGAGAACCCTCATATTTTTTTCTGATCATATTGTATATATTTGTACATATAATGAATTGAGGATAGTGCATATGTAAGGGTGGGAGGAATGGAACATTCCCACTCAACCCCTATGTTGTAATCAACATGTCCATATGAAAGTTAGGATGTTGAGATGGGGATTATTTTTGGCCTCATGTGTCCATGTGTATAATATTTTGTAAGATATGATAATAGAAATATCAATGTTCTAAATATGTATCAATTTATCAATATTAATAAAAGAAAAATGGGTTGCAAACCAAATTCAACAAAAAGAGTATGGGGGGCCAAGATTCCATGTGAATATAAAAAGGGGCTGATATGATTTACTAATCATGCAAAAAATTTATAGTAGAGTAACTAAATTCCTTAAGTGACTTTAGAGTGTTCCAAGTGGAAAAGAGAAAAGTCATGTATATAAAAGAAGGATGTTTCCCTGTTAAGGGAAATGAATTAGTTAGGAGTTAGTATAGTTTTGTGATGGAAATGAGAAAATGGATAGAGAAAGGACGGAATAAGACTCTGTGATCCGAGGAACTAAGACCATCCCTGCCTAGTGGTAAGGATATCTAGAGGTGGCATCACAATGGAGTGGTTGTGGGTGTAGAGAATGGGTGCACCACATGGGTGCAGGTTGATGGGAGTCGTGATCCTAGAGGTTGGTGGATGCCAAGGTTAGATACAAAGGCTTAGAGGGTACTTATGGAACTTGGAATGTGTTAGGATATATGAAAGACACAAAGTTGAGATAGTTCCTATAAAACAGTAATATGCCTTAGAGGTGGTGGTATAATTGAGTACTTGAGGGTGTAAACAAGGGGTGCATTGCTTGGGCAAAGATTGATTGGTTACATGAGCTTGTACGTTGGAGGTTACTAGGGTCTTGTACCTTGGTTGGTTGTGGTGTTGGGCATGTACCTAGATTTGGGAAAGATGATGCCCATGGACATAAGGCCCCAACTCCAGGGTGACTTACTATTGAAAGTTAGTATACAATGTCCTCTACAACTGGGTCAAACATCAAATGTTTGTAGTCATTTGTCCATTTTAACATACAATTATTATTTTCTATATTTACTTTTTATGCTAATGTTAATTAAGAGTTAATAAAATGTATATATTTTAGTTGAGAAAGAATTATTATAGTAAATATGCTAGAATTTTAGTTATGCATTGCGTTATGTGGACTTTTAGTTGAGAAAATCCCAGAAAGGGGAAAATTTTGAGGTCATAGGTTGCCAAGGTTTTTTGTCCTAAAATTGAACCTTTAACTTGGGCTAGGATAAGCCATTTGTGGGTTGGGGATGTTACATATGTTATTCCCTTTGAAATTTGTAATGCTCTATCTACTTTCATATTGGTTGTGAATGATGCATTTAGGCCATTCATAGAGGCTTTTATAATTCTGTGCTTAGATGATATATTTATTTTTCGTTGTAGCAGGATAATGTGAAGCATGTTAGGAATGTTGTACATGTTTTGGAAAAGGATGAATCATTCTTCAGCATATCAAAATGTGAATTTATGAAAACATTGTTAATGTATTTGTAAAAGAAATTTGAGATTGAATTGATGCAAGTGATAATTCCATGGAAAAAATAATAATTCAAATGAGGAAACCACTTCGTTATATTATAAGACCTTCATTAGTGTGGTGGGAAATTATCCTACTTATGACAAAGAATAACATGCTTTGGTTTACACTATGAAGAAGTGGGAATACAACTTGATGGAAAAGAAACAATCATCCATACATATCATAATCCTTGATAGTATCCTTAATAACAAACTAAGCTATTGTAGTAATGTAATTTCTAGTTGATGGGATTTTTACTAGATTTCCATTTGGTGATGAGATATAGGATACATATACAAAATAAATTTCTCATTATGTTATCATGACCTTATATTAATTCATCCATTTTTTGTGGCATAGTTCATTACCATGAGAAAGTTACATTGAAAATTATAGAAAAACTTAAGGATGTTTATGAAACACTGATCCACATCACTAAAATAGAAGAATATAATTATCATATTCACGACAAATTGTTAAACCACATTGGTAAATTATGTATTCTAGAAGATAAAAGAGTGGGTATAATTAGAGAAGAACATGCTTCTCACATTTGTTGTAACTTTTTGTGTATGTAAAAGAATATCCCAATGATAATAGTATTATTATTGGCCATGGTTGTATAAAGCTATGTTCAAATATGTAAAAGGTTGTGTGATGGGTGGTGCTAGTGTTGGGACTTATATTTGTCATATTTTCCTAGCCTTTTCTCTCAATTCTCATATCATTTTCTAAAGGCTTTTATCAATTTAAAATATGTTAATGAGTAGAATAGGGACTTTAGTAGTATTTTATACGTATTTATTATCTTAGTATTTTCTGAACAAAATTGAGTAATAAAACACTATTTATAACAACATACCATTGATATTAACATGAATCTATTGGCTCATTGATACTTGTTGTTGTTGCTTGCAATGGTCAGAGAATACCACGAAAACCTCAAATTGTTACACCATTTTTGGAACAAATTAATTGAGGATGACTGTAACAGACCTAGTGAAAAGTTCATGTAATAAAATTTAATAAAGGAAAAATAAGACCATGGTTGAGGAACACTTACTCCAAGTTGAATGTCGGGAAAATATATCCTAATGGGCATTGTTGGATGTGGTTATGGCTATGGAAATTGGCAAATGACAAGGAAAAGTCACTAAAAGGGAAACATGCATTTTTAGCACATTTATTTATGAAAATAAATGAAATTAGGACAAAAGTGAGGTGAAAGGTCATAGGTTGCATCTGAGGAGGAAATTGAAAGAAAATAATGAAAAATAAAGAAAATAGAGGCCTCATATACAAAAAGGCTTATGAGGATCAGTTGGTAACCTTTTGTCAGTTTAAGTTTTGAAGCTCTCTCATTATTTCCTCTTTCTCTCACTCTTGGTCACGTAGAGTTTCTTGGAGCACTCTAGCTTTAGATAAAGGAAGGGAAAGCAAACATATGGAAAGGAAGGAAAGATGATGTAGGTGGATATTGGTGGCCACATTCCTATTCCACATACACCTCTAGTTACTTCCATTTGTTTCCTTATTTAATTCAACATTTATTATTTTTAGCAGTTATTCGGGTCTTGAACTTCCAGAGTAGTTTGGACCCCCTAGACGGCGTTTGTTTTAGGTCTCCAATACACCCATTTCTATAGGAAAGCACCTACCACAAATCGTGTAGTACACAAAGAAAAATTTCCAGCAAGGTATCGTAGGTGCCAAACAAAGATAATATGACAAAGTTATGACCCCGGAAAGTTAGTTTCCCAACTAACCCCAATGGGGCCCACAAGCTCCTAGCATTCGATCTCCTAGGGTTAAGGTTTTCACTGCTTAGGTTTTTTCCTTGTTATTAAATAATAAATAGGGCCTTGATCCTCATTGTAACATAGTTCAGAGGCATGTAGCCACCACATCACTTCTCATAGATAAGTTACCATCACTCGAGCTAGTTTATTTCCATTCTATTTGTAAACATATTTTAGTATTCTAATATTTAATGAAATAAAGTGTTATTTATGCTTCATTTGTGTATTTATGGTTATATATGTAATTTGTTGTGTTCTTGTTTCATTTTGAATCAATGGCATCAGAGCGGTATGATCTTTTGCTATTTTTCTTTGCATGTCCCCAACGAGGTCAAGAGATGAGTTAGGGATAGATCTGGTTGAACCTTTACAAGACCAGCCTCACAAACTCTGGAAACATTTTATGGTGGAAGGAAATAAAGACGAGGGGGTAGGATATCCTATCAAAATGTTTCTCGAGAAAGCCATCGAGAGAGAGAGGAACACGATGATGGATAACTTTTCTTAGATCATTCGATGACTACCCACAGGCAACACATCCCGCTAGTCCTTTTGAGGTACAGTTTAGCTTTTACATTCCCATATTTGAGGGCCAGATACATGCAGACACTATAGATAAATGGTTGAATCTATTGGCAGGATATTTTTCATTTTATGACCTTTCTAATCGCGAAAAGATTAATTTGGCACTTCTCAAAGCTGACCCACACGTTAAGGACTAGTGGGGAACATACTGTGAACAAAAGGAAGAGAGGGAATCCTCATTGCTTTCAGCTGCACCGACTTGGGATTCTTTCTGAGACACCGTTAAGGAACAATATTAACCTGTCAAGAGCTATCAAGATAAATACATAAAGTGGACCACACTATGTCATGGAAGTAACCAAGATGTGTTGGAGTTCAAAAATGTTTTCCATACCATCCACACAAAATTGGGTATCAAGGATTATAAGCGGAATTTGGCACTCAAGTATTGCAGCTTCCTAAACAAGTACATCGAGGATGAGATGGAGTTCCTGGAAATCTCCTCACTCGGAAAGACATACGAATACACTATCAAGATTGAGAAAAAATTTAAACAGAAGAAGCGAGACTTTGGATCTGCGAATATGAAGGAAGGAAAAGGCATCCCCAAACCACAGAGAAAACGCCAAAGCCAAGGCGGGGTGACCCAAGAAAACCCACCTACGCTAAAAGAAAATAACAAAACCCCAAAGACAAAGAGGAACATGGGAAAATGATGTGAGTTCCATAAGAGCTCCACTCACAAGACAAGTGAGTGTTAGGCCAGGTAGTCACTGGTTTTCAAGGTAAGGGCTCCCAAATCAGACGCATGTTCCGACTCTAAGTCATAAATTGAAAAGTGGAATGAAAAATGGAAGTAGATCATTGACACAGATCATAGTGCCATTGTAGCAACCACCAAGATCTAAAAGAATGATCTTGAAGATTGAGACGAGGCGGAATGCCTCTTCCACTCATAGATTTGGGTCAAGGATTCTCTATTGTAGTTCATTATCAACAACGATACCCAAAACAACCTCATTTCAGTAGAGGTAGTGAAGTGGTTGGGCCTATCGAAGACAACACATCCACATCGATACACCATCAGGTGGCTTCATCAAGGATGATATCTCCACGTCAAGGAGCAGTGTCACCTTCCCTACACAATCAAGCTCTTCACGGATAAGGTATTGTTTGATGTTGCTCCTCTTCAAGTTTGTGATGTATTATTAGGAAAACCATACTTTTGGAAGTGACTTGTTGTATATGGGTTTAGACCTCACTCAATTTTTATTACTTTGGGAAATAAGTTGTAAAGGATACTAGAGGTAGACCTATGTACCGCCATCTCTTTCATAATTGCAAATCAATGCAGTAAGATCATTTTCCAGACAAGGAATTTTTTTCCCTTATTTCCTTCCCTTAGGGAAAGAATAAGGTTATGTCCAAGACTTCCAGACAGGGTTCCTCCGCACAACATTACTAGATGAAAAAGGTTGTGGAGGATTGCAGGGACATTTTTGCCTCACCTATAGGGGTACCTATACATTTTCAGGTCAAGCACTCCATTGATTTGACCTCGGGTAGGCCGCTACCCAATGGATTTATCTATCAATGCTCTATTGTGGAGAACAATGATATCAAGAGGCATATTCAGGAATTGTTGTAGAAAGGGCACATCAGGCCAACCTCATCACGTTGTGGTAGCCCATATTTATTGGTATAGAAGAAGGAGGGGAGCTGAAGACTCTGTATTAATTATCGAGCATTGAACAATATCATTGTGTGAAATCGGTACCCAATCCCATTGATTGACGACCTTTTGTAGCAGCTCAAGGGGGCTAAATATTTCAACAATATTGACTTGAAGTCTTGTTATCACCAAGTTTATATCGAACCAATTGATGTGTGGAAGATTTCCTTTGAATCCAAGGAGGACCTTTTCGAATGTCTAGTCATGCCTTTTGGTTTCATGAATGCCCCTAGAACATTCATGTGATTGACGGAAGACATCTTGTGACCCTTCACCAATGCATTCATGGTGTTTTATTTAGATGACATCTTGATCTTCAACCAAAGTTGGAAAGAGAACCTCCACCCTATTCGACATATCCTTCAAACCCTACAAAAACCCAAGAAATGCAATTTTAGCATGATCGAGATTCAATATTTGGGTACATCATTGATGAGAAGGGTGTGCATGTGGACCCAACCAAGATACAAGTCATTCAGGATCAGCCAGCTCCAACCACTCTAACTAAGCTCTACATCTTGTTGGATCTTGCCAATTTCTACCATAGGTTCGTGTTAGGGTTATCACATATCACTTGGCCTTTAAGTCAAGTTAACAAGGGGAGAGTGAAAGCAAAGTTTTTTTGGTCAAAAAACCAATAGAAGGCATTTTCTGAGTTGAAGCATCGCCTCTGCTCTATATCAATGCTCACATTACGATACCTATTGTCGGGTCTAAAATGCAGATGCAAATTAGAATTTCATTTACTATCAATCCAAGTAAGTAAACTTCAATGATCATCCAATATATATGGACTTAGAGACAAACTAAACTAAACTAGGTGAAGAAATGCCAAAGCTGCCTTACATGAGGTATTTCATTGGGGTCTCCAACACCTATAGAGTTATTTAATAAAAATGAAATTTAAAGACATTGTGACAAGTGTAAGACATATTAAAGCTCCCTTACAGGAGATTATTCATTAATATTTCTTATCATCTTAATCAAGAAACTATTTAAACTAATGAAATTAAAGCACTTAAACCTAATTCTGATTGATTGCATAAAATATTAAAGCTTGCTTATAAGAGATTATTCATTTATATCTCAAGTATATGAATTAGAAACTTAAACTAATGAAATCAAACATTACATAACAAATTAGATTCATTGAAAGAAACATTAACAATTTCTTACGAAAGGTCATTCGTTAATATTTCAAACATGTGAACCAATAATTTAATCTATTAAAATTTAGAAACAAACATAAAATGGAAGTCTACCAAAACAAAACAAGCATGCCTGTGAGGCAATGGGGGCCCTCCATAGCTCCACAAGCACACCTAGAAAGAAGCCAAATGTAGAAGAAAATACAATCCACTTTCTTTATCATAAATTGCAAATTGCAATTACAAGCTCCAAGTTCTACATTCCAAGAGGTCCTAAACTCTAGATTACGATGATTCTAGAATCTAAAATTACAAATGAAGGACCAAGTTTCTAAATTCTAAAAATTAAGATTACAAATGAAGGAGATAACACTCATATTTATACAAAAAGATGAGATAACAAACTCATAATGATGATCCATTATTCCCTCCTTTGATCCACATATTTCTCAAGCAATGGTGACACATAACCCTATCCTCCATGATCTTCTCCATGAGGTCCATGATCTTATCCATGAGGTCCATGATCTCCTCAAATTTGAATTTGAAGATAGAGTGCCACATAAGGGTGCCTTAGAAGCTTCCTTTATACCTACACATGTCAACAAACTCATTCTAATTGTTACATATAAGTATATGGATATTATTTTCTAAAGTTTAAGCACAAATTCTCTTAAAAATACTAAGAATTAATAATGTTTTCGAAAACACAATGATAACCCATTTAATGATGAAAGTGAAGCTAATGTGATGACATGGTGGTGGAATAGAGGTGAGAAAATGTTTGAATCTAGAGAAAGTCGATGTATTTTAATGATAAGTCTTAGGCCCAACATACCCTCAAACTAAAGTTATTGCATGTCCCCATGCAATCTATTACATTATTTTTGATACTTGATCTTTGGGTTAAACTTTGCATGATATTATTTACTTAACTTTTGCAAAGTGTTTTTGATGAATTGCAACTTGGTTGGTTCTTGTCTTTCAACCATATTTTGTTTTTTGCATTCAATTTTAATGTATAATCTTTTCATATTGATAATGTGATTTTTATTGCGAAGTATTTTTTTAGAATGCATCATGGTTGGTTCTTGTGTAACTACCATGATTATGCTGGCATCCAATTAACTTTTAAATACTTTTTACAAAGCCATTTTTATGCTCATGATGATGTAATAGTAAATATATTTTGAAAGTATGTGGGTTTTATAATGTGATATATGAATATGGAAAGATATGAAGGTGACAAAGTATGAATGTAAATGTATCCCCCCTGCAAACTGATGGTTTTCGCAATTTTGTGAAATGAGGAAAGGAAGTATTTTTCCCAAAAATTATCATTTTAGTTTTTCAAGGAATTAAATGGTTAAAAGTTAGAAAATATCATACCTAAACTTACCCTTCAAAAATGGATGAGAGTTGTGCATGCGTGACTGCAACATTCTGATCATAGTCTTCTTCACTTGGTTGTGAAAATGGTGGATGAAGTCGAAAAAGTGAACCTTTTATTTTTGCTGCATCTGTTTCTAAATCTGTTGTTGGATCTTCTGTTGAATGTTCGGAATTTGCTGCCAAATGTGGTTGAAAATGTATAAGGCTTGGAAGATATACAAAATTCAAAATTTATGCTTTCCCCCCCTAGCCATATTTATTAACTTGTCCTCAATTCATTTACAACAAAAACTGAAAAGTAATGAAAGTAAATCTGTTTCCCCTGCTACAAAATGATTAGTCTTCAAGTCTTCAACACTCTTTGGCACAACTCTTGTCATGTGAATAAATGTTATGGTGTCGAAAATAACAAGAAATTATTAACTTAGTGGTCATTGATGGATGCCATTAGTGAACACGAGATCTCCCATCTTTGATGTGGATGAGAGTCAAGATGCTCTGAACACATCTTTCTAAGTATGAATGAATCTGTTGCTGTCGAATAATTAGAAGATTTGATGAACAGGGGACATTCATGTATTCCCTTTGTTCATTAGCCCGATAGCCTGCCCTTAAGGCATGCAACCTTCAAGGTGTTTTTAGAAAAATATTTAGACTCAAGGACTATGGACTCAATGGTGTAGGGAACCAAGGTGCTATTTGCAAGGGTAGGAAAAAGGATACTGACAATGAATATGTAAAGTGGAAAAAAATCTTTGTTGCTTTTATTGGTGGGTTAATATTGATGAAAATGTAATGAAGTGTATGTGGATAATGAGAAATGGATAATGACTCTTACTGGGTAAAAGTGATTTTTGGCATGCAAAATCTCAAATATAGCAAATCTGCTCATTAATTCCGAAATTCCTGCTAAAATAGCTGAGTTTGACCAGCGTTGACCAGACACCTGTAGACTTCAAATTCAAAAGTGGATAGTTATTTCACCATCCTTGGAAATTTAGGAACAAACCCTAGATCTTCGAATTTGTTAATCTGACATGCAACATGTCAAACCATTAAGCTATTATAGGAAGTTGAAAGAACTTGTAATTTTCTAGAAATTTTGTTTTATGATCATGGACTTGTTTAGAATTTCTCATGAAATTATCCTTTTGAAGACCAATCGTCGACATAATTTAGTCTCCTTAATGATTAGTTGATCCCCCAAAACCCGCAAAAAAACTTGGCATAAAGAACATAAGTGTGTTCAAGAAGAAATGGTCATTCCCTTCCTGATTCTTATGCAAAAATTGTATGCCAAAATGAAACAGATTATGGAAAATCAAAAGCGTAATTTTTCTCCAATTCATGATGTTGATAATAGTCCATTTTTAATAAATACCCATGAAAAATAAATTACTTCCTGTTTGTGTCAGATGGCTCATGGAATGTGCATGGCAAAAAGTTGGGTATTACAGATTTGTTTCTCACTCTGGCATTGACTCTAACCCATAGTGGTGGCATTCAATAATGGTGAGTCAAAAATGGCAAATAGATTCTCTTTTAATATTATCTTGATTGAAACTTCTCACAAAAAAAACCCTTCCAAAAATACTTCTGCAAAACCCTTTGTAATTAATTTTTTTTTTTTTTACAATAATGTCGTTGTCTTTTTACAAACTCTTTTTCCAAAATTTCAATTAAAAAAAAATACCCTCTATAAAATCCCGAAATATAAATGGACCTTTAGACTCTTCTTTTTATTTTTAACAAAATTCATCCCTTTAAAAACATTTCTTAAACCAAAAAAAAAAAACATGAAAAAAAATTAAACATTTGGTGCTTTTTTTTTTAAACTTTGATATTCCTTTTGGAGAATAAACAGTTCACCTTTGTTTCGATACAATATATAACAAAGTCAATTATTTTTTTAATTACATAAGGTCCTTTCAAGTAACATCAAAGGCACACAATATTTATCTGATCGATGTTCAAGACAGGTGTATTTTTCCAAAATATCGTTGGATTCCCTTTTAATAAAAATTGCATGAGGTGTTTTGATAAGCATTTCACAAAAGTATCGGAAATACCTCTCTTTGCCATTGACTTTGGAAATCGAACATCAATTGGAGGTGGCGGTTTTTCTTTCTACATTTTTTCTAATCGCAAATGTTTACACTACATCACTCCTTTTGACACAGACAATTGGTGATGTATTGTAGTTTTGTTAATATTTTATGTTCTCCATGATCAACACATTTCCTCCTCTGTGCAAAATTCGTTGGACGCTTCAAAATTTCTATAAATTGACACCAGGGTTGTCACTTCAAAAATTTTAAAAGAAAAATTCCTATAATGAAATCGCTCACTCTCTCAGCCTTCTTACCAACAACGACTTCTTCAATCAACAAATACTTCTTCAATAAATGCTTGTTCATGAAAATTTCAATAACTTCAGGGAGTTGAGCGTTAATAATAAGGGACCCTATGGCCTTAAGAACATAATCATAAAACTTCCCTTGGATGATTGTTTCCGATCTGAATTGATTTGAAACCTTAGTTGGTGAGCAACCTGAAACAGATCTTGTAAAGCAAGGTTGTCCAATGCCCATCCATGTTCTGACACTTATGCAGTGTTCTACTCAGGCTTAAACTGTTCGTGGAACTTGAAAATGCTCCTAAAGTGGCTACAAGAAACACTTACATTCAACGCATAACATAGTTTATAAAGAGTCGTAAAAAAAACAAGATGTGGACATAACTTGCATTATTCATCACACACAACAATTTCAAGGATAAAGTAATGCCACCTAAGATTGTCTTCATTGTACTTATGCTATTGTTGATGTGATTGTTTTCAGGGATGCAAGAAAACAAATCCTGTATGTCGATAAGTATATAGGATTTTAACAAGCATACATTAGATTTTCAGTGAAACTTTTGAAAAAGAATTTAGCATTGATAAGGTTTGCATAATATGAGGCTTAAACAAGAAGCCATGCAAAGGATGCATCTAGGTGTGTTGAAAGTGCAGGTTGATCTTGATACTATTTGAAAGGAAACATAAGGTTCTTTTTTCCAGTAAGTACTTTTTTAAGTTCCCGAATTCCTGGTTAAAACTAATAGCAGATGCCAAGATCAATATCTTTTCTAATTAGTAGCTTCACAAAATCTTCATGCAATCATCAAATCATCAAATAGTGCCACAAAATCTGTATGTAATCATGAAATCGCTAAAAATGGATCAACTGAAAGTGGATCAAATCAAGAGTTGAGGAATGAAATGCGATTGCGTAGTGAAAGTGCAGATTTAGCAGACAGGCAAGTTGAGATAGTGGAATGAGGAAGAACTAGATAAGCTAATCATAAAGATAGAGCTGCAGTGACTCGAGTAAGAGACCAAAGGAAGGAGCTTGTTCCACAGAACCTAATTTAGGTTTCCCAATTTGGCAGAAACCCTATACATAATTGAAAAAACAGGAAACACCAAGCAAAGTTTAATTTAGAATCTTTCCTCCATGTCAATGACATCTCAACACCCTTTAGCAATGGCCCTTCATTTCTGAGTGCTCTTATGCAATCACTATCAAAGTGACAATGCCTCTTCTCACGTAGCTGGTTGGCGGTCACTCTGTTGCAAGAAAGCGTAAGCCGAGGCACCAAATTCTCTTATTCACTTCCCAATATAGCTCCAGTTCTGAAGCTCCAAATCTAGTCTCGAAAGCTGGTTGTTTCTAACTCGCAGAAGCTGTCTTCACATGCAAATGAATCTCTGGGTTACATGCTAGCATTCCTGATGAATCCGACATGATATTCAAATTATTATTAAGTATAGGAACCCAATAATCCTTTACAACTCAAGTTCAATATTTCGCTAGCTCCAACAAGTTTCACAGTTTATTGAAGCACATTCACACTAAACATTTACTCAAGCATGAATTGAAGGGCCCCAAAGAACTGTGATTTCGTCTCAAACCGTTAGGTATCCAAGGAAACGATTTGGGTTATGTAACTCATTTTGTTCTGAAAAAAACCCAAGACCTTTTTTTTCTTAACCTATTTTGGTTTGGTAAAAAAAGTGTTTCAAAATGACGTGTCAAAACTGTCGCGTCTTCTGGCAATGTTGTAACAAAATCGAATAAGTTAGGTCACGACTTGATTCCAACCCCATCGATTCTTCTATAAATTGTGATCTACATGGAAAGGAATTCAGTTCATGGTCAGATGTAATTCCACTCTGAAACCCATAGAGATAGCAATGATGCCCATATGGAAGAGTCACAACAAAATGAGACACAAGATTGATATGAAAGTGAGAATGATGTTGAGATTGAAGTTGACCATCGAAACGGGAAATCAAGCAGGATTGATAATTGGATGAAGGGAAAGGGATCTAAGAGACCCAACTGTGAAACCCAACATGGCACACTTTGTTCATAAATAAGATCAAATGCAAAGAAGGATCTCATTATTACAGAAATTATGAGTTCCAAAAATTCAGAAGCGGAAAACAAAGTAAATGTAGAGAAGTTTCAAGTTCTTGTTTGAATTGTTTATATGCAGACTTCACTTGCTTGAAGAAATAGTTGCAGCACATACAAGACCTAGCCTAAGAGGAAATATGTTTTTTTCTTTATTTATCAAATCACTAAACTATAGATTACATTTTTAAATTTGAAATCGGAAATAGAATAATTTTTTTTTAAATGATTTCAATTTCTTATAATGATGTAGTTTTAATGATTTGTGCAATTTTTGAGCAAGAAATTTTTATATTATTTTTGAAAATAAATCAATATATTTTTTGATCTTCCTGATCACTCGAAGTGTAGGAAGAGAGGATACTACTCTATTGATTTATTTATTTATTTTTCAGGTTAGTGTGGATGAAGTGGCTCTTACTAATTTATTCATGGGAAACGTTGATGGTTTTTTTTTTTTTTTTTTAAGACAACACTAAAAGAAAACTCTACGAGATCTCGTTTTATTTTTCTAATCTATTCTACCTTAACTTGAAACTCTTTTCTCTTTTATTTCCTAGGTAAAAGAATGTTTCCAATGAAGCCACCTATGGACTAAGAATTTGAAAATGCTCACATCAAGATTTAAAATTTTTACCTTATGATTTTCAAGCATGTGAGTAACCTGTTTGATCCTTGGATTTGGTGCAAGGTTCTTTTGAAACCAATCTTTGATATTGTCCTTGCTCTGCAAGAAGTACTTGTTTAACAGTTTCAAATTTCCCATCCATAGATGGATTAGTAACAAATGGGGGGCTTAAAAAGACTAAATTTGAAATTAAACTAAGCATGAAAAAGTAGAAAAATGCTCAAACATGAACTCCGTAATGAAGAATCCTGTTTATCACCAGGTTCACAAGTTAGTCCATAAAAGAAATTTGCAAATAAAACAACTTCCTAAGTCTAATCTCCAAATCATCCTCCCCTAGCAATAAGCACAAAATGTTGGTCTAAAATTGGAATGCAATTGAGTTTCATTGACTACCTAATCCCAAGTAAGTAAAGCTCGAGATCATCCAATATATATGTGAACTTAGAGACAAACTAAAACTAAACTAGTGAAGGAAATGCTCAAACTCCCTTATAGAAGGTCTTTCATTGGGATCTCCAACACCTATTTAGTCCTTTAATCAAAATGAAATCTAAAGACATTGTGACAAGTGTAAGAAATATTAAAGCTCCCTTACAGGAGACTATAAATTAATATTTCTAATCATCTTAATCAACAAACTATTTAAACTAATGAAATTAAAGCACTTAAACCTAATTCTGATTGATTGCGTAAAATATTAAAGCTCTCTTACAAGAGACTATTCATTTATATCTCAAGCATATGAATAAGAAACTTAAACTAATGAAATCAAACATTAAATAACAAATCTGATTCATTGAAAGAAACATTAATACTTTCTTACGAAATGTCATTAGTTAATATTTCAAACATATGAACCAATAATTTAATCTAATGAAATTAAGAAATAAACATAAAATGAAAGTTTACCAAAACAAAACAAGCATGCAAATGAGCCAATGGGGGTCATCCATAGCTCCACAAGCACACCTAGAAAGAAGTCAAATGTAGAAGAAAATCCAATCCACTTTATTTATCATCAATTGAAAATTGCAATTACAAGCTCCAAGTTCTACATTCCAAGAGGTCCTAAACTCTACATTACAATGATTATAAAATTTAAAATTACAAATGAAGGACTAAGTTTCTAAATTCTAAAAATTAAGATTACAAATGAACAAGATAACACTCCTATTTATACAACAAGATAAGATAAGAAACTCATAATGATGATCCACTATTCCCTCCTTTGAACACATATTTCTCAACCAATGGTGACACATAACCCTATCCTCCATTATATTCTCCATGAGGTCTATGATCTTATCCATGAGATCCATGATCTCCTCAAATTCGAATTTGAACATAGAGTGCCATATAAGGGTGCCTTAGAAGCTTCCTTTGTACCTACACATGTCAACAAACTCATTCTAATTGTTAGGTACAAGTATAAGCATATTATTTTCTAAGTTTTAGCCATAAATTCACTTAAAAATGTTAAGAATTAATAAACTTTGGAAAAGAATAGTTATGACCCAATAATGAGGTAAATGTAATGATGTGGAGGTGGAATGGAGGTGACATCAAGGTAGAATGTGAAGATCTTGGTGAATAATGGAGTGAAAAAAGGACTATTTTGAGGCCCAACAGAGCTTTCTCCCATTTCCTTTCTAGCATATCCGAGTCCTGCACAATGCGGAATTTCCTCGACTTCGATGCGGTTTATGATGCCTTGGCCTTTGATGCCGAGGGCCTTTCCCTGATACCCCATTTTCTTCAATAGTTTGGATCCAATCCTTGTAGTATGTTTTTCAAAAGCATCGAATTCATCATCATGAAAATCATATGAAATCAAAGAATCATTTTTTACCTCTAGATAGCGATGCTACAACTTTTCCAAGACCTCATCCTTGGCTTGCAACTAGCATAGTAATCATTGTTTTTCTTCCATTGCTTCCTCTGGAAGCCTCCTTAGCTCAACATTCTCTACTTGGATGCGGTGGTTGATCTCCTCAAGTTCTTGGAGTCCTACTGTGGGGAGTGACCTTTTCATTATGTCTGTTGAAATCCTTGATTCATGACCGTAATCAGACCCCAAAGCTATGGGTCCTCCTGCCGCAATCCCAAGGGCTGCAAACTTCATTTCATCGCTGAAATCAGACCCTAAGTTAATGGGCCTACCTCGTGCAAATCCTACAACTGTGACTTTCTCATCTTCCTCTGACTCAGAATCTTGGTTTTGTTGCACAGTGGTGATGACCTTATGTTTCCCCTTTCTGCCATTCCTTTCAAGTCTTAGGTCAAGGTGAAACTTCTAACAATTGTCTTCATCATGCCCCTCTTTCTCACAATGTGTACAAGAGGGCTTTTCTCCCCTTCTCTTTACTGATGCGGTTCTCTTTGGGTTGTCATCTCATTCATATGTTCCTCTGTTTTCCACATGAATGGACTTTACACTGGCCAAGTCAATGGTAGTAGGTTCAAACAATAATAATAAATGTCTAATGTAACTATGTAATGATCCAATATACTTAGTTACTACTTCAGGTGAGTTAAGTGCAATGCCAAAATTAAGTGCTTGTTTTCTAAACTCCTTGGTAAAGCTTTGAACATCCTGACCTTTGCCTTGCCTTAAGTATTTCAAATCCATTAAGGCTTTTTGTTTATATCCCAAGGGGTAAAATTGTTCATTTAATGCAGAAATGAAACTAGGCCCTGAGGAAAGAAAATTACCCACACTCTTACTACTTGGCAATTTTCTCTCCCACCAGACGAGAGCGATGCCACTCAGCCGAAGAGAGGCCAACTAAATCTTTGCCTTGTCCTCTATGATCTGTTGAATCCTGTAGTAGATCTCAATCTTCCTAATCCAGTTACTAGGCTTTTCTACATTACTTTCACTGTTATACATGGGAAGAGCAGATTTGACATCTAATTTAAAGAAAGGTTTCTTAGATGCACCCCTTGAATTTCTATGATGATGGTGATGAGAGGAAGAAGAACTTTCACTCGTGGAAGGGGAAGGAGGTGGATATCCTCCATCATCTTCGTGCACTAAACCTTGTCCTTCCAGAACTTTTTCCCTTGCACTCTCAAGTTTTTCAAGTCTTGAGAACATCTTCTCAACATGATCTTCCATCGTGTAGAAATTCTTGCGGAAGTTTACCTCCTCTTCATATCAAGCATCATTCTCCTCACCCATGTTTCTCCTTTGACATGCACGTCCCGCTTTGGGATCGAAAGACTTTAGTTTCCCTTCTCCTCTTCGGAGCCTATTTCTTGTTAGCATACAAACATGCAATTCACATCTACAAGGACCGCTCTCATACCACTTGATCCCAAAAAATCTTTTCCTTATGATGCATTAAAGAATTACATGTTAAGCTTGTATTTTAACCATGAAAATTACAAGTGCATAAAGAAGAGGAAGAGAAGAATAGCGAGTCACACATAGAAGACACATGATTGATATCAGAGTTCGTCCAAGAGGGACTACGTCTCTAGGCCCTGCTCGAATTAGTGGGGAGGCCCTGTTTTCATTAGATGGCAAAATAATGAAAATACATCAAAATTTAAAATGGTGTCCTTATACCTCCACAATTGAAGAAGCTCAAAAACGGTAGATCTCTGATGGGGAAACAGACAACATTGTTGAGTTCGTGGTGTCGATAAATGCTGAAACCATATAAAATTTGTCGAAATCTGACAAAGTGAAAATCTAGCCCCCTAGAGAAATTTCTCAAATCATGGTTCCGACCCCCTCTCTGCACTGCTCATGGTTCCACCTACAAAGAAATGCATGCCTGCTATTGGCCTCCTCCTTGGCGCACTATGAAAAAATGTTCAAATATGTTTTGGTGGGCAGAGTACACAAGAAGCACCATTGGCACTTGGTAAACTTGGAAATTTGTTGAGGAGTCGTCGGGGGATCAAATCCCACCCCTCCCTTTTTCTAATGTAATGGTTACGCTTTATTAAATGGGAGGAGGGTCCGCCGGTTTGGTGGCCCGCCCCCCTAACTGCCGCCGCTACTGTCGTTTACGTTATATGAGGGTGAGGTGGAGGGGCGGTGAGGTTGACAGCCCGTGTCCCACCACATGTCATATGGTTGTTATGTATGGAGAGGGCTGTGGGGTTGACAACCCGTGCCCCCTCCCATTACTCTATGGTTTTGGTTGGGACATCGGGGTGGCGGGGTCATGGCCGCTCACCCTATTGAATATATTATATATATATATATATATATATATATATATTAATAATATATTTATATATATATTAAATTCATAACCACCGCCCCCCCTTAGGAATTTTCTAGAACCTTAGATGGTAGAAGACAAATTAACAAACCCACAAATTCTCCCAGAAACTGGCCCTGGTTGGCCAGAATCCGGTGGCCAGCTTTTGTCAAAATCGCTGCCTCCTTAAGCCTACCCAGTCACCCAAGTCAACCCTGAACTTTGACTACTCCTAACATTCGCATACGGAGTCAGTTTGACGAATCGTTTGCACCACCGCGATAACGACAAAAAGATCTTCAACATGAGCCTAGTTTGAGTACAATCTAAACACTTCGATTTTTGACCCTTTTCTACGTCCTTTGGGACTTATGCCTATGTTTGGAGCCACCTAGATCACTCATTCAAGATAAGTTCATGTCGTTACTATAGAGATCCGTTTGGATTATTCTTCTATCGGTTATCGCATCGCTCTAGTGTCTAACTAAATTTTTTTATTTTGCAGGTTTGTCTCGGGTCCCTTCCTGAAGTTCTGATGGAAGAGACACTTTCTAGGTTACTTGCGAATAAGGGTTTACTTGTTATCTGTTTGGTCGCCTTCAAGTACTCATCCCTTGTAGCTTCATACTTTTCATAGGTTTTCAAAGATGTTAGCCCAAAAGAACTTAACTTATCAAACCAATCCCAATTACTTTTTTGTCATCCTTGGGAAAGGAAGGCCTGAACAGTTGAGGATTTTTGTTGTTTTATGTTATTTGAAGAAATTTGTTTGGGAAAGGGCACAGGCCCAACTTTTGTAGCCACATTAGTTATATAATTTATTGTATGACGGTTTCCTCTATAAGAAGGTTGAAAACACAAAGTCCTTTAATTTTAGAACTAAGTCAATGAGTAATATGACCAAATCATTAAGACCCTTGTATTGTTGAATGCTTGTGATGAATGTGTTTTTTCTTTTTTCTTTTTCTGCTACATAATTTTTATAATAAAAAGATTATGGGTTTAAAGCGATTATTGGAAACTATACTTTCTTGTTATGATTATATGCATTATGTTTTATTTAAGATTATTCCTTGAATGCGTAGAGATTTAGTTATGCACTTTCTTAAATATAATTTAGTTTAAGGTATCTATCATCCACTAGTATACTTGCATAGACATTATATGTAATATTTATATGAATAGAGAGTTTATTGGGCAATGAACCTTATAGGCTCCTATCATGGGTTTTTGCATATGGGTTTCCACAGATCCACTATTATCAAGGGAAAGGATTGCATGTGCCCATTAGGTTGGTGAGGCTTCCTTTCCTTGCCAATGACAGGCCAATCGCATCTCCAGTGTTTATGCCAATAGGAATTCTATTATGAGGTCTTTCTTAGTGAAATTGTAGATATTTTTCATCCTCTACTGTAGATATTTTTTCCTATACTGATTGTGTGTTGTACTTTGTGTCCTAAGGTTGTGCTAACCATAAAGATTGTGTCATGTACTTAATTGTGTGTTTTACTTTGGGTCCTATGGTTGTGTTAACTATAGCTCTATTCTTTATGACGATAAACATTCTATTATGAGGTCCTTCTTAGTGACACTGTAGAGATTGGTCATCCTCCATTGCAGAGATTGTGTCTTGTATTGTTGATTTTGTTTTACTTTATGTATTTCATTTATCTTTATCCATGTGGTCCTCAACTTAACAGGTGTCCAATTGACAAGCCATTGCTAACCATTGTATTACCTTGTCCACTTGGAGGGACCTATTGTAAATCTCTTCCCTGTCACAGGAAGAGATGTGCAACAATTTTCAAAAATGTCATGGGAAGACCTGTGCAACGATTTTTAGAAATTTCAAACTACAACTCTATGTGTTATAGCTTTTATACCTTTCTGATAAAATCTAGTCCCCTGAAAAAACATCAAATATGGTAGAGCCCCTGCAAAAACATCAGAAGATGCTCGTTTAGACTTCAACATTGTACTCAAATTAAAATTCATAATTAGAACAAGCAACAACATATTTCTGAAACAAAAAAAAAAATCCAAACGACAACTCTATGTGCTATAGCTTTTAGAAAAAAATGGAGTCCACTAAAAAAACATCAAATATGGAAAAACCCCTATAAAAACATCAAAAGAGACTCAATTAGACTTCAGTAAAAACCTCAGAAGGCGCTAGCTTAGAATTTAGTATTATACTCAGATTAAAATTCATAATTAGAGCAAATAGTGGCAGATTTCTGGAACACAAATCCTTACCTCGTCTTTGAAGCAATGATAGATTTTTGAAACAAAAATACTTACCTATTGGAAGAGATTTTTATTTATTATATCCTATAGTGCATCTCAAGACCATTTCAGTCACCATTTTTTTCTGGGTATTTATCTAAAAAAAATAAAAATTGAAGGAATAAGAATATCACTGTATCTATTAAATCTGAATTGCATATAGATAACATAACTCAAAAAAATAATAAAGACGTAAATCTAAAATGCATACATATAACATAACTCAGAAAAATAATAAATACTTTGAAGGAACAAGGGTATCACTGTATTTATTAAATCTACTCTCTTCAAAATACAGAGTGAGATATTCTATGGAGAGAAAACTAGGATGAGCCTAACATTAAATTACATATTATCTTTATTTATGCAAAGAATTTCATTCAAATAATTTACAATCTAAGTCTATTATGCTAAGTTGATTTTAAATATATGATCGAGAATTTGAATCCAAGGATTGGAGATGAAGGTAAGGCTACATTTCCTCTATTTTACCTCTTTGTTCTTGGAAGCAAGGAACAACCTTTACATGTTTACAATTTTTGCAAAGAGATAGAGATCCTCTTCCCATTTATGGAAAGCGTTATTCCTTTTCTTTCCACATCCACATTTCTTGGACTATAACACGACATAGGGAATAAAGAAGCATGATTACAATTGTCATTACAAGAATGAAAATATAAAAATGGACATAAGTAATCTACCAAATCTTGCATATGTTCCGGTTAGAATTGGGAGAAAAGGAAGAGAAAAGCAGGATAAGCATAGAATGACAAAAAATAACATACATAATACACCACAACATGGTATGCATATGGAATGGAGACGACAGCCTCTTTGGCTTCTTTCCCAAAAGAGATAAGAAACAACCATTTGCATATGTTCCTCACTAGCATGACCCTACCAATAGTAAGAAGGGTGCTTTAATGTGGAATCTATTCTCACCACCTGTCATTTTTGCATAAGAATTCATTATGCGTCATTTGATTTAAGTTACAGCATATAGGTGAATGATTAGAAACTAAAGGATATAAGCTATCTTTACCTAGGGTCAATATCAATGACCGCATCGATGAGCGGTCCCAGAGTAGCTCCCTTGAAAGAAGCAACTTCTAGGAGCAGCACAATATCTCTTACCTTACAAGAAACCCCAATCATTCACAATTGAATATGATTTGAATTAAAGATCAACAAAATGACCTACATAATTAAAGAACTAAAGAAATTACCTCAATGTTCGAGTAAGTAGGTATGGATAAAAGCGAGATATACAATCGAGCTCCCATAGGTCTCTCCATATTCTTCATCATATTCTCTACTACTATGAATACCGTCAGAATGAAGGAAATTTAACTCACAAATCACAAATCATATATATGAAGATTGCAAAAAGTGTCATCGTGATTCATCTTCAAGTATCTCACAGAAGTTCTGGGAAATTTTCACAATGCTCATCTTTTCTTCACTTTTTAAAGTTAGGTGCATATTCAAACACGTGTGCATTGAGAATTGAACACACATCCACCATGTTGGGCATGCTACAAAAGGAAATATTATTATTCTTTTAGTGGTGTGATAATGAGTTTACAGATCTTTCAATTATATAAGGTCCAAGATGTAGCAAATTCATCCCTACGCCTACATGCTATCAATGTGTTAGAGATAGAAAAACTCCCTATTCAAGCCAACATCAAAGTAGTGCCCATAGTTACAAGGTTTGAAATTGACCCATAAAATAGTCTATGATAGTGCTACGTCCAAGCGATAATACTACTATGCACTTATGTTTTCTATACAATAGAGTTCCTTGTTTGTTAGGAGTTGAAACAAAAGAATCGAGTGAAGGGTTCATAATATGGGAAATAACATTTAGGTGGATAAAGTGCTATATAGTTTTTCCAATTTTCTCTAGTGTATTGAGAATCGCAAAAATGTAGTGAATTTGATAGGTTGTAATTCAAATTCTTCTTATTCTAGTTGCTAGAACAATGAAGAAGGCAAATGATAACAATTGGAACGCTTACCAGCCCACTTGCTGAAAAAGGTGAGAATCATAACAACATAGATTTTAGTAAGGAGACACAACTCACAATTTTTGGTTTTCGTTGTGATGTGTATTGGCCTTCCATCTTTCTTTGATGAGACTTTGACTCTTTCTGATATGAAAATATGTTGTGTTGTGGACGAATTTCTGGGTACGACAATAGCTGCAAGGTGTGAGCATCCATCATATTCAGTTAATTATTTATGCTAATCGGTGAAATATTTTTGGGTTTTAAGTGTAAATAGCTTGAATTTGAGGTATTAATAGAGGAGTGCATGGAAATTGATTTTTTTTGTGGCATATGTGGTTTTTCAGTTGTGCAAATATTTTTCTCCCTATTTTTAACTGTAGTTACAAGAGGTTACTAAATAAGAAATAAAATGAAACCGAATACAACCACACTAGTAAAAACTCAAGATTTACGTGGTAAAACCCTGACAGGGTGTCAAGGAAACATCCACGGGGCAAGGGATTGGAATTTCTATTCAATCAATAAATGATTCTCCATTACAATAGTGCGGGCATTCATTAGTTTTATATGAGCCTCCTCAGTTACATAACTTTTGTTTCGGTATAAAACTAACTTGTCAATAACTAATACAATTTTACCCAAATTTACATTAATTATTTGTCAATTTCCAACAAACTCCACCTTGACAACAATTTTCCTAATCCCTTTCCCATGCACATTCATCATCTCTTTTGTAAGCCAAGAGAAGATAAACACCATCGCAACTTCTCTACTGTAACTGGCTCTGTGAATATGTCTGCACAATTCTCCCGTGTATGGACCTTCTTGAGAGCTACTTTTCCACCATCGATCACATGTCTGAGAAAATGATACCTTACATCAATGTGCTTGGTCTTGCTATGATAATCTGGATTTGTAGCCAAGTGAATAGCACCCTGAATGTCAAGAGTACATTCACTTTCTCCTGCATCCTTCCAATCTCATCAAGTAGACCCTTTAACCGGATTGCTTCTTTACTGGCAGCTGAAGTAGCTATATATTCTGCTTTGGTAGTGGACAACGCAACTGTTTGGTAGTGGACATCAAACTACTTGTTCCACCTACAACAGTAAATACATAACCTGTAGTAAATATCCTTTTGTCCAAATCACTTGCATAATCAGCGTCTACATATCCGCAGACTAATCCTTCACTACCATTAAAGATGATGCAATGGTCACTTGTGCCTCTTAGATATCGAAGCACCCATTTCACTGCTTGCCAATGTTCTTCACCCAGATTTTCCATGAACCTGCTGACAACTCCGATTGCATGTGAAATGTCAGGTCTTGTAGATACCATCACATACATTAAGTTGCCTACAACATTTTTATATGGTACATGAGACATCTACTGCTTTTCTTCATCAGTTCTAGGACTGAAAACTGAAGAAAGCTTAACATGGGAAGCTAAAGGAACATTAACAGGTTTCACATTGTTCATACAGAACTTTTCAAGTACTCTCTCCACATACTTCTGCTGTGATAACTAAAGCTTACCATTTTTCTTGTCTCTATGTATCTCCATGCCCAAGATATGTTTTGCTGCTCCAAGGTCCTTCATATCAAACATCCTAGAGAGTTGAGCCTTTAACCTGTTGATCTCTTCCATGCTTTCACTTGCAATAAGAATATCATCAACATACAAAACTAAGATAATGAATATGCCACTGAAACTCTTGAAGTATACACAATGATCATACTCACTTCTAATAAAGTTTTGGCTCACCAGGAAGGAGTCAAAGTTCTTGTACCATTGCCTGGGAGACTGCCTCAGACCATACAATGATTTTCTGAGCTTGCAAACTAATCTTCTGCTGCAACCTTGTACAAAACCTTTTGGTTGTTCCATATATAACTCTTCATCCAAATCGCCACGTAGAAACATTGTTTTAACATCTAACTATTCTAACTCAAGGTTAAGTAATGTAGTTAGTGCCAACACAGTACGAATAGAAACAAGTTTTACAATTGGTGAAAAAATCTCATGAAAGTTGATACATTCAACCTGAGAATACCCTTTTGCTACTAGTCTTACCTTATACCTTTCGATACTTCCATCAACTTTCCGTTTTAGTTTGAAGACCCATTTGCATCCAAAAACACTTCTCCCTTCAGGAAGTTCTACAAGATCCCAGGTATTTTTCTTGGCTAAGGAATCCATTTCTTCTTCCATAGTCGTTTTCCATTTTCGCTATCCATTTCATCTACTGCTTCCTGATAACAAGAAGGTTCCCCATCTTCAGTAATCAAAGCGAAAGATAAAGCATAATCCTCATACCTTTTGGGAGTTTTTCTTTCCCTTGTAGACCTTCTTAGAGTGACTAGTTGCTAAAATGCTTCAGAAACTTCAACAACTTATGGTTGCTGAACTGGTTCAGAAACTTCAACAACTTCCTTTGTATCTTCCACACCTTTTTCTCCAAAAGTCTCTTCTTCCTTTTTATTGTCACTGAAAGGTCTAGCCTCCAACTGAATTTATTGATTTGGCGATATTTGTTCATGTTCAATTCTTTCAACATTTGATTTTAAAAGAGAAGATTCATCAAATGTTACATCTCTACTAATGAATATCTTCCATGATGTAGGATCCCACAACCTGTACCTTTTCACCGCATAGTCATACCCAACAAAGACATAACATTTCGATTTTGGATCTAATTTTAAACACTACTTTTTTAGGAATAACAACATAAACATCATAAACAAATATCCTTAAATGTGAATAATCACAAGACTGAACTGACCAAACTTCTTTAGGAATTTTAAATTTAATTGCTACTGAAGGTGATCTGTTTACTAAGTAACAAGTAGTGGACACTGCTTCTGCCCACAACTCCTTTTGCAGGTTAGCATTCCTAATCATGCTTCTGGCTCTTTCCATAAGAGTTTGATTCATACGTTCAATAACACCATTTTACTGAGGAGTATAAATAGAAATTTTGTGTCTAACAATTCCTTCATCCTTACAGTATTGTTCGAATTCTATTGAAGTAAATTCACCACCATTGTCAGTTCTTAAACATTTAATTGATTTGCCTGTTCTTTTTTCTACCATTACTTTAAATTGTTTAAAAACATTGAATACATCAGCTTTCTTTTTTAGCAAAAAGACCCAAACATTATGGGAGAAATCATCAATAAATGTTAGAAAATATAGAGCACCTCCATATGATACAAGAGGTGATGGTCCCCACAGAGCAGAATGAATATAGTCTAAAATTCCTTTACTATTATGACTTCCCATTTTAAATATCTATTTACACTGTTTTTCATACACACAATGTTTACAGAAATCCAACTTCAAGAATTTCAAATCAAGAAGTGATTTACATTTCATTAGTACCTGAATACCTTTCTCGCTCATGTGACCTAATCGTTGATGCCATAGGTGAGCACCTTCTTTTTTTTCTCTGACACAATCACTGCTTCACTCACCTGAGTACTTCCTTTGAGTCTGTAAATATTTCCGACGTTTTTTGCTTTCATAACAACTAGAGCGCCTTTAGTGACTTTCAACACTCCATTCTGACCTATAAACTTATAATCATCTGAATCCAACACTCCCAAAGAAATCAAATTTTTATTCAATTCAAGTACATGTCTAACACTAGTTAATGTTCTAATTGTGTTATCATACATTTTAATCCTGATATTTCGTATCCCAACAGTCTGACATGTTACATTATTACCCATAAACACAGAACTACCATTTACATCTTCATATGAAGTAAACCAATTTCTGTGTGCACACATGTGATGAGAAGCACTTGAGTCTAACAGTCAACTTTCAAAACCCTGAGAGACATTACATACAGGTAAAGTTTCATCTATCATACATAATTCTTCAGCAGATAAAGCTTCGTCTATCATACCTGAATCAACCTGATTTGCTTCCTTTTTCGGGTTATCAGAATCTTTTCATTTCCAATAGTCTTTCTTAAGGTGTCCAATTTTATTGCAGTGCCAACATTTTGCCTTACACTTATTTCCCTTTGATTTAGATCTAGAAGACCCCCTTGTTTTTTCTCCTCTTTCCTTTGACTGTCCTCTAGCTATCATGGCTTCTGGTGGAGTTGTTTCAGTACTGAATTTCCTTCGTACTTCTTCAGACAAGAGAGCTCCCACAACTAATTCAAATTTCAAAGAATTAGTGGTGCTCAAACTGATTGAAGTTACGAGGTGGTCCCATGACTCGAGCAGAGAAAACAACAAGGTTATAGCTTTGTCTTCTTCCTGAATTTTAACTTCCATATCTGATAATTGGCATATAAGTGTATTAAAAACATTTAAATGCTCTGCAACTTTTGAACCCTCCTTCATTCAAAGACTGTACAATTGTCTTTTCAAATAAATTCTATTGGTTAACAACTTTGTCATATATAGTTTTTCAAATTTTTCCCATAAACCTGAAGCTGTACTCTCTTCAACAATGTTGACGAGAACTTCATCCGCCAGGGATAACCTGATGGTACTGAGGGCTTGAGCATCCAAATCCTCCTAGTCCGAATCTGTCATGCTAGTAGATTTCTTATTCGCCCCGTCCAAATCTTTGTGTAACCCTTGTTGCACTAGCAAATCCCTAACTTTTAGTTTCCAAAGAGAAAAGTTGTTCTTGCCGGTGAATTTCTCCACCTCGAACTTTGCATTCGTCATCTTGGCCATTTCTTTCCTCCTAGGGTTTCGGTCTTTCAACTAGGGTTTCTTTCAAAACAATTATTTTGATTGTCTTCTTCCAACAAAGGATTTTCCAAGTTTTTTTTTAATTTTTCCTACTTCAATTTTATGGAAAAATTTCACAAATTCCCCAACAACAAAAGAAAACAAATTTTTACTTTCCCAGTTTTTTTTTAAAATTGATTTAGAAAACCTACAAATTCCCTTTTGTTTAATTTCAGTTTCCCGGGAAAAAAAATCTTTGTTCTTCAATTCAAAGAAAGCTTTTAACAAACCCTGAATTTATTCACTAATTTTTCTAAAAAAAATAATCGACCTTCCAAGATGATCTCTCTTCCATAGGTAGTTTTCACGCAACACAGCCTCTGATCCCAACAATGGTAACATGCAGGTGGCCAGCAACAGGTATAAACCCCACGAAGCCTCTGATCCTAGCAATGGTAACACGCAGGTGGCCAGCAACAGGTATAACCCTTACGCAACCCAATAATGGTAACACAAAGGTACAGAAAAACCACGCAGCCTGGTCCACACTTCTCCTCGTCGGCACGCAGGTTTTGGACAACAGTTCCCTTGGGTCTCCTCGACGAATGCAGAAACTGGACAGGTTCTGGAATGGGCCTCGACTAGCACACAAAGGCACGAACGGGCCACCTTGCTCCAGTTCTGGACAAGCAATGGGCCTCCATGATTTTGCTACGTAGAGACACTCAGGTACACTGGGTCTCTTCCTCGACCAGCACGCATAGGATGGCTCTAGCTTCACACACACACAGAGATAAGACCACACACACGTAGAGATCATAGAGCAATGGTCTGACTCAACTGCTCCGACTTCTCCAAGACCTCCAACTCAACTCAACTGCTCCGACTTCTCCAAGACCTCCAACTCAACTCAACTACGGTGATACCATTTGTAACTACAAGAGGTTACTAAACAATAAAGAAAATGAAACGGAATGAAAATTAAACATCCACGGGGCAAGGAATTGGAATTTCTATTCAATCAAATAATGATTCTCTATTACAATAGTTTGAGCATTCATCACTTTTATATGAGCCTCCTTAGTTACATAACTGTTGTTTCGGTATAAAACTAACTTGTCAATAAATAATACAATTTTACCCAAATTTACATTAATTAGCTGTCAATTTCTAACATTAACGACTAATGTGTGTTTATGTAGATGCAAAAGAATCCTCGACCTTTCTTTTAGTAAGCATTGAGAAGACAATGGAGGCCCCATTTTTTACGGCCACGACTTCTAACATGGGGTAAGTGGAAGTCTTGCTGGGAATCACGCATATGATGCTATATTTTTACGTTTAATGATGTTAAGGCGAAGGAAAGATTGGGAATTTTTTGATAGTTGAATTGACAGGCATTTTGATAGTTCTGTTACTGTTTCGGGATAAAATGGGTGCTGTGCTTCTGGCAGTTTGTATGTGTTGAGCCAATTGTACCTACTACCCTTGCAATTGCAAATGATTAATAGTATATGCGATAGAGACCGACTAGTTATGGTTGTGTATGTTGTATTATGTGTTAAATGATAAGGTCTGAATGTAGAATAGAAGTTGTTATAATAAATCATGTCACTTCTTTTTGTGTAGAAGAAGTGTTGGGGTCAGGGGTTAAATTTGACGGGTCCCCTTGCCCATCATAAAAAAAATTGACGACGGTTTTAATTTTAAACGGGCCTTCATATGACTTTCTATATTTACTTTTATCAATTTTATTTAACTTCTACAAATTATATTCATAGTTACTTTTACATAAAATAAAAAAACTGTGTTGAAATTGAATATTAAAAATTTTAAAGTAAAAAACAACCAGTTAAAAATAAATTTTCAAGATTTAGTTTTTGGGTTTTTTTTTTCCAATACCAAAAAACATATTCCTTCATTTCCATCAAAACAGAAACATATTACATTACGCTCAACAATTAAACGAGCGCTCGTGTTAGTTTACACTTATATCGATTTCAACCACACGTGTCCCCGTAGCAGTAAATGTCGTTTTCAACCACACGTGTCTCCATAGTAGTAAAGGTTGTGTTAAAGTGATTTACCAAAAGGACGTGCCAAATGGAGTTGTCTATAATGTGATTTTTTGGAGATTTTGGTGACGGAATCCAGTGGAAAAAATTGAAGTTAAATCTTGATTTGTTGCAGTTAAAATGATTTTTTAACTGCATATTTGGATTCAGCACCCTGAAAAACCCCTGAGACGCTTTGATTGTGCAGAAACTAGCTATCAAACTTGCGATTCCAATAAATTGCTGCCGGATTTTGACCGGAAAAACCTGCCAAGAAAACTTCCAAAAAGTCTCATTATAGACAACTGCGTGCCAAATTTCATGAAAGTATTTCAATTTGGTTTCAAAACCTTCGAAGCTTTTTTTAATAAAACGAAAAGCCCCAAGTTAATTCATCAAAAATAAAAAGAGCCTTCCTTAAAAGTCTTTTTAAAAGTGTTTCATAAAGAGGAAGTTCCTTTTTTTTCTCAGGGGTTGTTCATTTTATTGGACAAAGGAGAGGTATGATTTGTTAAAAAAAAAAAATGAAAGAAAAGGATTTTAAAGAAAATATCATTTATGTTTTAAAAAGGCTTTTTTTTTTTTTATGAAAATAAATTTTCGTTATAAAAAAAGGATTGTATTAGAGTTTTTTTTTTAACTTTTAAAAGAGGTGCATATTTACATTCTAAGAAATAGATTTTTCTAGCGCTTTTCCATAGACCTCGACTATGATTGGCAAAATTTAAGAGTTTTGATCCTTAGGAACGAAGACCTTTATGCAAGCCCAAGAATGTTGGGATACCTTGCCGAATAGTTATGTAGAGCTAACCCAAAAACAACTAGCAACCATGAATAATAATAAGAGGAATGTCGCTGCAGAACTCAAAAAGAAAGAGCACAGAGCCAAATGTTGGATACAAAACTCAGTCAATGATTCTATCTTTGACAAGATAACCAGTGCATCAACAACAAAATAAGTTTCCGATATTTTGAAATTTGTGTATCAAGGTAATGACACAGTGACGAAAGTTAAATTACAGACATTGAGAGCACAGTTTGAAACCCTAAAGATGAATGACATAGAGAATGTGGATCAGTTCATGACTAGAGTCATGGGAATAGTCAATCAGATCAAACTCATTGTTGAAACCATTACAAATCAGAAAATTGTTGAAAAATTCCTTCCAAGCTTGCCCAAGAAATATGACATGATTATAACAACCATTTTGGAATCCAAAGAGTTTACAAATTTCTCACTAGAACAGTTGACTGGATCACTTTTGGCACATGAAACAAGACTCAACTTGGCATAAGACTCCATGGAACAAGCTTTCAAAGCACAACTCCCATTTGGCAATGGCAGAGGATATAGAGGTGACAACAAGCGAGATAGAGGCCGAGGCAGAGGTAGACCAGAACATCATCATGCAATAGAGCAATGGAGACCTCCACAAAACCAAAATGGTCTCCACTAAAGCAAAATCAGAGAAGGAGAACATGGAAAAAATCTAATGTCCAATGTTATTACTGCAAAAAATTTGGTCATTATGAACATGAATGTAGAAAGAAACAGTCAGATCAACAAAGAGGCAATGTCCATCTCTCCAACAATGAAGGAGAATCCTTTGAAACAATGTTTCTTTCCTGCCATCTTTCTGAAGACACTCACAACAAAGAACTTTGGTCGCTAGACAATCGCTGCAACAATCATATGACAAGTAACAAAAATATGCTTTCTTATCTTGATGCTTCCATAACTTCAGAAATTGTTCTTGGAGATCGTTCTTGTATTAACGTTAAAGGAAAACGTATCACCCATATTCTAAATAAGCATAATCAACAGAAATACATACTTGATGTTTATTATGTTCCACATCTTAAGTATAACCTCATTAGCCTAAGACAATTTATGGAGCATGGTTATGATGTAATATTCCAAGAGTGCACACATGTTATATCAATGACAAATCTCCCAATAGAAGATTGATAGAAAGAAGTTGACAAAACTAAAAATGAAATGTTTTCGTTTTCACTCTTTGTCAATCTATGATTTAAGAATAATATATCTCCTTTCTTTAAGCTAAATTTATGCACACTATGTTGTAAATTATATCAGTTTCTAGAAAATTTTGTTAAAAGGCATGTCAGGTCCATTAGGCACAAAAATCACATGATATTTGAGCCTTAAAATTGAAGAAGATTTCCAGAACCAGTAACTTGTCTGGAATTTCAAGAATCTATTCAGCTTTTCTAGAACTAGTAACTTGTTTGGAATGTGAAGAATTTATTCGGTTTTATGTTCCAATGGAATTCCAATTTATATTGCAGTCAGATCCACTTTTAGAATAAGCATCTGTCTAGTTACGGTGATCTTAGATTTTGGTGATATGTTGAATATTTATTTATTAAATGTTCTGATGTTTTAAGAAAAGAGATCTTAATTTATATTATGGTTTTGTGGCTCTTCCCCAGGGACTCCCCATGGATTTCGAAAATTATCACATCCATTTGAGAACGAATTAGACTTTGAAAACCGTGATCATCGTGGTGGTTCATGGGTTTCGAATGTCAAAGTAGCTCAGGATTTATCTCTCTAGACGGACCCGATGGAACCCTTGAATTGGGTTTAATTACCCTTCAGGTCCATGGTTTTTGTCAATTTGTAGGCATATTATGTTGCCGTTTTCACCCCCCAACCTTGTGTTCTTTAGATTCAGATCCTACGGCTGTAGGCATTCTCAAAGTTTTGTGGGACTAAGGCCCGATTTTTTAGGCTTGGCAGTCATTGGTTGCTCCCGTTGACTTTTGTGCCGGGACTTGTAACATAGTTGTGTAACTTTTTAGTCAATGAATGAGAAGAAAACACTCTTTCTTTAGCAAAAAAAAGAATTAGACTTTGAAAACTACATGCATTTTAGAATAAATATCGCTTTAGGGTAATATAACTACAAGCGTATATAAAGGGATATGGCTTGTCTAGTATGGACAGTCCTCCAATAATGGTTGCAATCTTAAAATCACCTTTTAAAAACTATAGTTTTCGATTCATGACATTCTTGTGCTATATGTTTTATCCTCAATAAGAATTTGGTGTTTCCATCGACCAACCTTTCCCACAAAATTTGTTTATGTTGATTTTCGCACAACCCTAATATTGAGTGGGAGCCTGGTTTGGGTCGCTAGGTTCAACCCACAATAAGAATAAGAATAGTGGGAATCCATTCATGATTCTTCGCAAATAGAGATTTTTGGAATGAGTGTTTGTGGAATGTTTGTTAATATATTACATTTGATTTCATATAGGTGTACTTCTTTTTTGCCGTTAAAATTATGCTAAAGGATATATCTCTAACCAGAATATTTACACCAATATTTTTATTCTTTTAACTATCGAGATTAGTAAGAAAAAGAGAAAATCAAGTGAGGTTAGTATGAAAAAGATAAAATCAAGTGAAACACATGATCTTAATATATTTAGAATTAATAAATAAACAACATTTTAATCTTTTTTAAACCTTAATGCACATCGAATGAGAAAACCAATAAACCTTAATGTTGAAATAGCCATGTGAGTGTTGAGAGTGAAATGGTTGTATTCTATACTTGATTTGGTCTTAAGAGATTTAGAATGAATGAACAAACAAAAGTTTAATCTTTTTCAAACATTAATGCACATTGAATGAGAAAACTAAGAAACCTTAATGTTGAAATAGTCATGTGAACATTGAGAATAAAATGGTTGTAATTTATACTTGTTTCGTTACATTGTAAATGGATATCTTATTTGGGTTGGGTGGATGGGTTAGCTTGCTTGTCTCCTCACTTGGACAAGGTACATCCTCTTTGTTGGCCTACTTTTTAGTGCAAGGTAAATGCCAAAATCTTTGCATCAACAAGTCTCCTGTATGCATCTACCATTACCATCCCCTTAATGGAGTAAGCATGCAGTCAATGTATGCGACCAAATGTCAGACATTTGCCACCACTGCATATGCCAAAATCATGTACATAAGCTATAAACAAGATTTGTTGGAATGTAGGTCTTCCTCCTCTTCTCCTTTGCATGGATGAACACATCATGTGAAAATAAACCCTCTCAAGTCTCAAAATGAGGTTTATAATATATATAGAGGGAAAAATAATGACGGTTTATGGAAAATTAAATGCATATTAGTGAGGGTGGTGTTCATCTTGATATGGTATTATGGTATTTTACATTGTAGTGTCTTGCCACTCAAAATGGCAAGGGAGTTAGGTGAATTCTACTTATCATATCATGTGTCCCCCTCTCATAAGGAAACCAAGTTGACAAATGGTATTTTATTTACATCATATTTACATCATGTATAGACTTGGGTTTTCAACCCCACTAACTTTATTCTTATGCATATTGTCGGTTCTTGAATCCTTTATCAATGGTACCTTAGCTTGGAGCTTACATTTAAGAGTAGGACGCCATTACGCAATTCATGTATTTTAATTTGTACATATTTCAATATCATAATAAAGGTACCTAGAATGGGGTATTACATTTCCCTCTTTTCAAAGAAAAGAACTAACTTTAGTGCAACCTCATGGCTAGAACTAAAATGAATTTTCTTTTCTCATAATATCCACCATTTCCCTAGTTTCTTCATCCCTTCCATAATGTTTACATTGTACCTTGACCTCATTTTATTGCACAATTTCATGGTATTGTTACCTTTATATTGGAGATGTAAGTGGTATTGTTGAAGAATACTCCATTCTGATCCCCTTGGACCATGGGCTGATTAAGAATATGGTTAGGATCATGAACATACATCTTAAGCAAAGAAAAATGAAAAACATCATATGTTTACATTGGATGGCAAACAATATTTAACATTGGATGACAAGATATGTTTGTATACACCAAGGTCTAAGGAAACAATCTTGAGAAGCTATGGGCACAAGCTTAAGCCTATAACATCTTGTTATCTTTCGGGGTTACTCTGAAAGTGTGCTTGCATCATACTTGATGGTGCTTCATGTGATGTGGGGTGCAACTATGATGCTTCATGTGATGCAAAGTGTAGGGTGCAGGGTGTGTAAATGACCCTCAGTTGTTTTGTGATGGATAGACACAATGGAGTTGATGACTTTCTTGTTTATTGTTAGACCTTGTAAGGAGCATTCTTCCTTGGAGCATTGGAGATTTATGGAGCTTGGTGATTTCCTTATGTAGTCGACACATGAAGTTTAGTTTCTTGCTTGGAGAATTCCTTGCTTTGGAGTAGCTTTGGGCATCTTAGAGGAGGGTGTAGAATCCTTAGGTAAATTTCCCCTTAGTGTTCTAATTTTTACCAAAGCAACCTAAAATTCAAGAATAAAAACAACTGGGAATTCCAGTAATTTTCTTATTTATAATTACATATCAAAAGTATTGTGAGCCATTTGTAATTGAATCCCCCTACCCCCAACAAAATCCTGGTGATTTGAATAGAGAGTCATCCATAAGATAAGGTTTTAGTGATTATCTAGATGTTATTGTGCCCTTGTGTTCCATATAGGTTGCAGAAAAACCCAATATTATAGCTTGTCCATGGATTTTAGATTAGGTCACATTAATATCTCTTTATGATCATTGCAATACTAATTTTATCTATTAAATAGTCGGAACGAGCTCAAATCAAGTTTTCTTTTGAGGATCCAATACATGCAAGATATATGGATTGAGGCTTAGGGTTTTAGCATGGTAAAATGATTTGTTATGGACATATATGGCCTAATTATTTCTTATTGTTGGAATATATTAATGCAACCATCATGGACGAAACTTAGATTGAAATATTTTCTCTTATTCAAATTGCACATGATACAGAAAGGGAAGTTCTCGATATGTTTCAAGTTGTTGCTCCTTGATTTTCCTCGAGAATTGAAGGGAATAACTCAAAAGAATTAAACAAGAAGGAAATTCAGCATAAGGAGGGTATTCCATCATGATCAAAATTTTCTATCATAACACCAACATTATCCTTTTCAATAAATATGGGTCATTTAAAAAGGTCATGTTCTCCGTGATCACAACTATATGAATGTGAAGATCCATTTCAAAAATTTGATAGATGACGTTGAATGTATAGGAGTTTGCTTTTGTTGTGGATTTTTTATCAATTGATTTCTTCTATGTGGGTGTCATATCAACTACGTCAAGCTAGACAACTAAATGTGTCGAGTTTTCTAGATACTCATATGAAATATTTCATGTTATACGTAACTTAGTAATAAATGCTTTCATATTTATATCCATCTAATATTTCTGATTCAAAACGCAAATGGCACTGCGATTCCAAATCCAAAAACTGTTATGATTGGAACTAACTCTCATATGAAGCAATAATTGTTTAACTCAAGATGAAAGTCATATTATTTCCATCACATTTATTCATGTTTTTGGATTAGTTTCATAGATTATGTTTTAACAAAAATGATAATAGGATTTGTGACTTCATATGTAGATATTTAACATTTTCCAATTTGTATGGAAAGAAATTCAAACATAATCTATTTTAGTCAACTCTAACTGGGATGTGATCATAGTACAATGGTTTTTTTTATAACATTGCTATATGAAAATGTATTTCTATTATGTTATTTATGTTTGTGACATTTGAGGAGCACTGGCTTCAACCACTCACTTTGATACATGGCTTATGTACTTTATCATCAACTTAGGAGCTTTCACCATTATGTTAGGATTTGTTAATTGATGATCTCTTCCATGTTATTTATGAAGGCAACGCCTGCTGTTTTTCAATGTTGTACACTCATGCTTGGAGTAATTCTTTGACCTTGAAGAGAAAGGGGAAGGATTTATTCAGACTTTTAGTTTTTCTAATGTGAATTTAACTTACATTATTACTTAAATTACCTAATATTGATTTAACTAGTAGTACTATTCTATCTTTGTTATAAACTCGTGCTTAGAGGAATGCTTTGACCTTGAAGAGAAAGGGGAAGGATTTATTTTGGCTTTCAATTTTTCTTTTGAACTTAACTTACATTATGACTTCGATTACCTAATATTGATTTAACTAGTAGTACTATTCTACTTTTGTTTAATTTTTGGAAATATTACTTATGGTAACTTACAACCTATCTTCTATCTAAGTGACCATGGTATAAGGGATGTTTATATGTGGTCAAAATCACCCAAGGCCTTCATTTGACCTCATCCATACTCATTCCACACTCATTATAGGAGAGGGGTGAGAAGTGGAGTTGAACTTGTTAATTTTTACACCTCTCTATGTTGTTTCAATTACTTTAGCCCAATTCAATTGTTCAATTAGCAATCTTTCAATAACAATTAATATTTTTCATCAATCAATAGTAACTGAAGAGAGAACAATAGTGCAACAAAAATAGGAGATAATCAAGACATCAACAAGAGACACCAAATTTGGTCAAATACCAAGGGAAAACCCCACAATGGGGAAAACCATTTAAATTTCTTCTTCTATTAAATTGTCATAAAATCTTCAATAGAGGGTACAATGAGCCCATATAAAAATATCCAGCAATACCAACCATATAATAGTAGAAATATGATCCCAACGACAAAACTGATAAAAGTTAGCTTTCCTAATCTGTGGTCAACTGTCAAGCTTAAACCCTAGATCCTAACTGCATGGAGGAAGAGTTATGCATGCGGTTGAGATGCTTTTACCACACGAATTAGCCTATGTTCCTGTAGTTATAACCGAAAATTCCTTTCTCAACCCTATGGCCAGAACCCAAAAAACCTAATCACATGAGAAAACTTCAACCATGCAATTTCAGACCCTTACAAACCGAACTTCAGACATGTACAAACCAATCTAATGAAGAGAGAGAAGAAGAATTTGCTTGATGATGGTGTCCAAATGAGGGTCACTTGGCTTATATTTATAGGATTCCAAGGGTGTCTAATTTCCTGTTAGGGTCGACTTGTCTTTTTGTGCACATGTGGTCTTCAATTCAAAAATACACTTTCCCTTGTCCAAATTAAGTGCTTCAAAAGTCAAAATTGATCCTCTTGAAAAGAGGAATCTAGCCCCATTATTAGAATTTTTTACTGAGCTTCCAAATTAACACTTCTAGTGTGATTCAACAATCTAATTCAAAATTTCATATTCTAAGCATTTGATGATTCAACTTTTTGTGACCCTTATCTATGACTGGGATCATGGGTTCCTATAATGTACTTTTTCTTGTTGCCTTAACCCACCTATGGTTGTGATTTTTCCTATCCAAAGAAGTCTTATTATTATACTTATCAATTGTGTCACTTTCATCAAGTGAAAAGTAACCCCCTTAGGAGATGCTCACATCACTTTGTGCCCCCAAAAAAGGATTGTTTGGTCTCCCTTCTATGCAAAGTATTTTCCTTTTACAACATATACAACTTGTATTCTTTTCAGCATTTCCTTTCCCAACTTTGTATTTTGAAAACCAGAGGGCGGTATCTCAAACCACAATGGTTTTTTTGTTGGGCCTACTTGTTATTCTGCTCTAAGCACTATGGTTTTCATTTCCGCGGCTTGCACATCCTTCCAGCTCTATTTCATTTTTTTTTATATATATATTCGAATGGTCGAAAGAACCCTGAAACACTATCAACATGTCGTTTTCACCTTTTGGTGCAAATGTTAGTTACACCTATTCGACTCATAAGTTAACTATTCTGCAGTCTTCCTTTTCAAACTTATATATATACAAATACATATAATGTTTTAGATATTAACCGTAAAAGGATTATGGTACACATGTATTCTTTTACTAGTCCCTAAATTAGAGTTTGATTTGATCCAACCCCTTTTTATTCCCTAATTTTATGTCAAACAACAACCCATTCTCCTTAAGCCTTTTGCACAACAACTCCTGCTTTCTTGCACTTTCTAATACACAACCATATATATATATATATATATATATATATATATATATATATATATCTTCCACAGAAAAACATTGATACAATACACAATAGTACTACATATTCCAAACAAATTATTTAATTATATGCTCACACTTTGGACCCTAAAACCTAACCTAATTAGTACCACATTCTAAAATAACTCATATACTTATCTAGGATTCCTGGAAATACTATAGAGGCTGCCACGTTCCTCCCAACCGTTGAACTAAATTTCTAGTAGCTCCCCCCAAGCTCTAGATTCCTTTCCTACTAAGAAACAATTTAGAAACGTTTCACAACTTTACATCTCCTCAACCCAAGCAACTTCCTGCTAGTTCTGGGCACAAGTCCAATCTTTTTCTCCCATTGGAACCTTATTTTATTTTCATTTTCCGACTGCATTTATCTCCCATAGTCTCTTTTAGGGCATCTTCCATCCATGACATTTATCTCTAATCACATTATCTGTTTTTGTGGTTATATTAGCCAAGCAGAATCATCCGTGGAAAATAATGAAGGATTTTTTCCCTTTTTGTTGTCTTTCTTTCTTGTCTCTTCTTGGACCATAACTAATTCCAACTATTTCTTGGTATTTAGGATTCTAACCTCTCACACGATAGCCTCTATTGTATTTCCAAAAGGAATAATAACTAAATGAAAACCATTTATTAATAGATAATATTTACATTCTCATAAAATATTTACTTTTTATTATTTGGCTTTTGAACTACATGTCTAATTTATAAAATCGACTTCCTAATTTTCCTACCCATCTCTAGCACTTTTCAGATTTTGAGGGCATAGGTAACTCCTTGTGTCATTATCTTATCATAGATACCTCGCGAGGGTAGTATGATTTGTACACCTACAAAAGAATATGTATGGAAATTGACATTAATAAAGGGTAGTCAGATCAAATAAATTTAAAATTGGTGATTACCATTAGACCTAGCCTCTGGATTACAAGAATACTACATTTTGGTGTCATGATTTTCTTCAAAATGACCATTTACAAAATTCCTTCTCTCTGTCAATCTTTGTCAAGAAGCGACACAACAAAACATTTAAATCTAAAAGTTGGAAACCTTGCGAATGTTCCCCTATGGAGGGTGAGCCTTCTTCTACTGTTGATCAAGAGGATGAGAGTGTCGATGATGATATGATTCTAGGAGATCAAGATAAAAATAATGCTACTCATGAGCCTTATGAGGATTCAACTAGGATCCCAGCTCTCCCTACAAACAAGGATTTGGTAATTAAATATGTCTCTTTGGGTATGTTGAAGCGTGCTCATGAATCTGCATCTTCTAACTCTAACAAGGAATCTTCTTTAGCTCTCAAGGAAAACTTGAAAATTACCTTAGTTTATATTCCTCTTGTAGGTTGGACCAAGGTTTTGAGAAAGAAACAAAATAAAAGTCGCTTTGAAAGCAATCCCCAAGTCGGGTGATTCTGTTGAGTCTATTAAATACATGGTAGTTTTTTATTTTGAGTTTATGTCAAATTCCTTTTTGGAGGACATATGTTATCAATGTAAAACTTGTCTTTATTAATAGAAATATTTTGTACTCGCTTACCAATTTTCTTTTATAAAATTATAAAATCATAAAAGTCATTTTAACACTGATTTACCAAGGTATTACAATGATAAAATAGTTAAACATGAAGTGAAGAAATTTGAAAACTTGTTATAGTCTATTTATGCTAGTGGAAAGAACTATATAACTCTCCCCTTCATGTTGATATAGAGAAAGCACTCTCTCGTCATTTATACCTTGTAGCATTGCACCAGTTAGGGAAGGGAGATGATGTTTTGGGCCATCTCTAGAAGATCTTTGCTTCGATCAATAACACTTTCCAACTAAAAATGTTATTAAAATTTTAGAGTTAAGAAGAAAAAGATATTGTTATTTTACGTATATTAGATTATTTAAGTGCACAATTTTGCAAAATACTTTAGATTAAAGGAAACGATGAGATCAAGCACTCCTCTAAAGTAGTAAATTTTCCTTAAAGAAATTGCACAAAAATGTTACCCTTAATCTCACCGTGGCCATTGAAAACCTCCATTTAAGTACTCTACGTGGATAGGGAATCAAGTTAAGTCATTATTACCATTGACTCTGGTTCTATGTTGTTTCGGGTGAAAGCACCCTAGGGCTTTGGGTTAGAACCCCAATAGAGTAGAAGCAAACTACAACAAGAAATATTCAAATATCTCAGGCAAGATGCTTATATTATAAAACTATGTAAGAGTGACGGTACCCAGATTTCCTTCGTTCGAGTAGGTCCCGCAGGGTTCAGACCCTCTATAACTCTCGATGTTCTTCAAACATGAAAATCATTCAATTCGAACATACATAACCATATAGAAGTAAAGCATATTCACAAAATTGACTTTATATCATATAAACAAATGATTGATCATACCTCAAAACGACATTCATATATGAATTAAAACATAATTTGATGCATAGACATAATTAATTTCGGAAACAAGACATCATTTCTTTTATTGCAGTAAGCTATAAATAACATGGAGAGAATTCACTTGAGTCTTTCTTTGGCTCCAAGCGGAACCGTCCTCCGGATTCGTCCTATCCCAGCCTTCGACAATCTTCTTCCATCACCAACACCATGATATCTCAAGAAAAAGGGAGGATATCTATAATCAAGGAAATAAGGGTTTCCTGAAGCTTGGGGAAGTGCATGAGGCATAGGGATTCATTATACTCGGTTAGTGATAATCTCAGTATAATAATTCTATCTCCTCCCCCCTTTAAAGCCTTCCCATAGAGGTCTATTTATACCTCTCCCAATTAGTTTTTTAGTTGGGAAACAGTTGGGCCATGGACAATAGGAGGTAATCAACAGGTAAAACCCGTGAACTCCACCCAAAATTAAGGAAATTTAATTTTTTAAGTGTTTTAATACATATACGTGGGTCGGGTATTGGCTGACATGCGTGTACATGCTTTTATCTTAGGGCAAAGTAGCGTACAAAAAATAAAACATTGTTTTTTTATATATTTGGACCAAGTCTGGAAGGAGAGATTGCCCTAGGCCATAAACAAAGCATCATATATACCAAAAGTGGTAAATAGTGCTATAACATATGTACTTGTAAATAAATTTACATATTAATTTTGAACATGGGTATAAACTTGTTTATAATGGAATGTTTGGCATACAAGCATATTTCGCTAGTATTTTTCTCCATGGATTTGAATGGTATGCAATTGTCATTAATCTCAACAAAGATTAAGATTTATTACCATGGCTTCCTATTAATCCCTTCCTTACATACTATAAATTTATGTTTACATATAAAGTTTGTGAAAAGGTTTATTTAGTTTTCTTTTAAATTATGATTTTTTTTTGGGTAAATGATGTTAGCTTAAAGTGTTGGTTAAATAATTAATTTCCTAATTATATAACTTCACATGGAAAAAAAACATATTGTCTATTTTTTTTATAGTTTATATACCTTTTATTAAAACGAAACATATAAATTAAAAAAAAAAAAACAATTTAAAAATTCAATATTCAAAATTTTGGTTTCTATGTTTTCATATATACTTGGCAATATAAAAATAATAAATATTATATAAGTTGGATATATTATTTTGTTACAACATGTACATTGTTTTATACTATATTTAAGATGAGTAGTATGTGTGTATATTATTTTATATCTATTTATAGTCACCGGTATTTATTTATTTTGACCACGGAATGGTTAGTTTTTTATATAATTTTAGTGAGGTAGTAAATTTTATATGATTTAAATTATACTTTTGAATATTTAAATGAATTTAATCAAATTAGTGATTCAAATATATACTTAGGAAAAAAAATCTGAAAATATGTTTCAAAATGTTGTAACAGGTTTATACTAAGTTTTTCGATCAAACTCTGTAATTGAGTGTTTGCACTAAATTTATTTAATTGAAGTGACATTTATTTCCGACGGAGCTTTAAAAATTAAAAATTTGAGTGTTTGTGTGCATGGATTAACAATAATAATAATAATAATAGGGATATATATATATAATATATTATATATATATATATATATATATATATATATATATATATATATAAAAGAGGAAAGAACATTTTTTTCATTAAAAATAAAAAGAGAATATGGTTTTGGATATGTCTATTAGTTTTTTTTCAAATCTCTTATATATTTTTTTGTCAAAATCTCTTTGGTCTGGATTTCTTATTAATCTTCTATCTTATATTCATCTGTAAATATACTATTGTTCCAAGTTACATAGATAGACACTTAATGATCCCTTTAGATTGTCTAAAAAAATAATTGATACAACATATGCATTTATCATCATATCTCCCTAAAAAATATAACAGAGCTCACAAGTGTAATCAAAACATAACAGAAACCACCTCCTAAGTGAAATTAATGCTACCATCATTAATCAGAACATCTTGTACAAATGTTGCCAAGTGTATCATTCAAGGTTCCTTAGATATGCCTCTCTTGGATAGTAGATATGCAATCTGGTTCTGTTCCGTGTATATATGACCAAAATAAATATGTTGAAATGTACTTATCAAGTTTTTTATCTGCCTCATCCAGTTCGAATATAGGATGATTAAACAATGTATAATCTTTGACCTAATAAACGATGCCATTAACATCTCCATTAACCTCTAAGCTCTCTAGCCCTAGCCATTTCGCACTTATGAGAACACCCCCTAAAGCAATACTTTTTTCTCTATTGTTAGTACCAAAGCAACCCTCCCACTAGAAATGATAATAGTTGCCTGACTCTAATACAATGAATGCTCCACATCCATGTTTTCTTTGCAAACATGCCCCTGTCAAAAAACCCCACAGGAAAGTCCTTCCAGATATCCAGGTATCTGATCTGTATTTTTTTTCCTTGTCTCTTAGTCGGCCCAATTTCCGCAAAATAGGCCACTATCTTGATTACAACTTCTCAAACCACTACAATTTTTTGTTAAAAAACAAGAGCGTTTTGGCTCCTCTAGATGGACCATATAATTTAAAAGGGTAGGGATCAATACTGGAGATGAGAATTGAATTAGTAATATAAGCAAGTTTTAAATGACTAATGGTTTCTATTAGGAGAAATACGCAATGCATCCAGAACCCAATCCCATACTGCCACCGTGAATGGGAAATAAAGAAGCAAATGATCAACATCTTCACAACCCCTCTTACACATAGGACATATATCGGGACCAATAAAGCCCCTATGTTGAAGCTTTCCCATTTCCAAGCATCCTGAAACCTAAAGTAGTATTCGAATTCCTTCTCAACCAAAGGTAATCTATGATATATCTCCTTCACCATTGGCTTCCCTTTCTTCATCAACCCATCCCAAATCTTCATGTCTGAATGATTTGTGATGGATATGCTAGTAACACATAATTGAGTGATGCATGTCTCCCATTCTGTAGCAAGATCACCTTGCAACCCCATCTCATTTTCCTTGATCTAGGACTGATGATTGATTATGTTATGGTGAATATAATGGATATGATCAAGGTGATATATGCCTTTATCACAGAGAAAAATGAGTAGATGGATTGATAGAGAGTGGTTCCCTGATAATCCCATAAGTGAATCTAGACCAATCTCAATCATAGTCCCATCCCCAATTTCCCAATGCAAGAACCCCATCATCCACCATAGGTTTTTCATCATGCTTCTCCAGGTGAATGATGAACATGCTTTCTACCTGGAACCACACCTGATCCATGTTGAGAAAAATTGACCATACATATATTTCCCTATAACAATTTGAGACCATATACCATTATTCGAAATAACCCTCCAACTATTTTTAATAATCAGCGCCTCATTAAAAGAATATGTATCTAATAGCCCACATCCACCCTTGACAATCAGCATGGCGAGTGCTTTCCATCGAACCAAGTGAATCTTCTCTAGATGCATATTACTTGACCAAAACAACCTATCCATAATGGACTATATCTTGTGTATAGTCTCCATCGGTAACTGGAACAAATGCATCCAATATACATATATGTTTTGTAGCACTTATTTTAGTAGTGTCGGGCGACCTCCCAACAATAACCACCTATGCCTCCATCCAACCATCGTTTTGTCAAATCTATAAGTCAACTAATCTCAATCCTTTATACAAAGGTTTTTCAGTTTCAATCTAAAACCTAGGTACACAAAACCTTTCATCAAAATGTATGGAGGCAGTATCAAAGAGATTAAAAATCTCCCTAATGACCAAGTCCTCATAGTCTCCATGAACCAGAATGGATTTTGGTTTTCTCACACATAGACCAGAAGCCTCACTAAATGTCATGAGTATCTTTTTTATTTTATACCATTCATCAAGAGATGCCACACCCCCAAATAATAGATCATCCACAAACATCAAATGTGTAATTGCATTGTGTCAGGTAATTCTAACACTAGAAATCAGGCCCCTATTCCTCACAACCCCCATCAAGCGACTCAAATAATCTATAACAAGGAGAAAGAGGAGAGAAGACAAGACATATGCTTGTCTTAGAGCCCTAAAAGCCTTGAAGAAACGAGTCAGTAATCCATGAATGATTACTGCAAAATTAGCCGAATTGATGCAAACCATAATCCATTTAATGTTTTGTGGATTTATATCAACTTTATGCAGAACCAGTCTCAAGAATTACCAATCGACACAATCGTAAGCTTTGATCAAGTCAACTTTGAATACATACCTTCATCTTTTGGGACTTCATAGAGTGAAAAACCTCTTGTGCTATGACAATGGTATCTTGAATCTGTCTGCTTTCCAAGAACCCAAATTGTTCAGGAGAGACGTGCATTGACAGAGTCAATTTAAGCCTACAAGCAATTAATTTAGAGATCATTATGTACACATAGTTTCACAAAGAGATTGGTGTATAGTCTACAAAGGTCTAAGGATTCTCTATCTTAGAGATTAAGGAAATAAATGTAGCATTGAGGGCCCTAGAGATGTACCCAAGAGACCTTGACTCTTCTACAACTACTAAAAGGTCTGACATCATCAACTCAATGAAATGTAAAAATAATTCAACCCCGAAACCATATGGAAGAGATATGAAATGAGGAAGTTAGTGTTTGCATTAGTATTCTTTGATGATATACTAATCTACAAAAAGTCTTGGAAGGATCATGTTCAACATGTTAACAGAGTGTTCAAACTATTGGAGGAGAAATAATTATATGCAAAAACCTCCAAATGTTTCTTTGGAGTACAAGAGGTGGAATATTTGGGTCATGTTGTATCTCATTAAGGTATTAAGGTAGACCCTAGCAAAATTAAAGCCATTAAGGAATGGAAAATCCCCACATCCATAAAGCATCTACGAGGATTTTTCGGGTTGATAGGGTATTATCACATGTTTGTTAAGGAGTATGGGAGAATAGTGACACCTCTAAAAACATTATTGAAGAAAGATGCATTTTCTTGGACTCCAAAAGCAACGAAGGCCTTTGAGCATCTTAAAGAGGAAATGTCCCAAGCACCAGTATTAGCTACACCAGATTGTACAAAAACCTTTATTATAGAATGTGATGCCTCATGAAATAGAATTGGTGCTATTATAATGCACGAAGAAAGACCCATTGCTTTCGAAAGTCATCCAATCAAAAGAAAATATTTACACAAATCGATTTATGAGAAGCAAATGTTGGCAATACTACATGCACTTAAGAAATGGCGACCTTACCTAATGGGAAGACGCTTCAAGGTAAAAACAGATCATGATAGCCTTAAATACTTTTTAGAACAAAGATTATCTTCAAAAGAGCAACAAAAATGGGTGACAAAGATGTTGGGTTATGACTTTGAAATCATCTATAAGAAAGGGAAGCAAAATGTCGTTGCAGATGCAGTCACAAGAAAGGATGAGGATGTGGCAGCATTGCTTTGTGCCATTTCTATTATCCAACCAGATTGGATAAATGAAGCAAGGGATGAATGGAAGAATGATGAAGAAGTATGGGAACTCATTCAAAAGTGGCAGTAAGATCCTGGTACATCTGATACATTTATTTGGAAAAATGATTCGTTATGGTACAAAGATTGCTTATACCTTTGTAAGAATTCCAAACTCAAACAAAATATTCTTAGGGAATTGCACACATCTCCCTTAGGAGAGCATTCAATATTTTTAAAAACTTACCACAAGGTTAAGAAGGAATTTTTTTGGGATGGTCTTAAATCTTATATTCAAAAGTTTGTGGAATAATTTTTGGTTTGCAAAGAAAATAAAGTTGAGACAATTAAGACCCTAGGTCTATTACAATCTTTATCCATTCCAAGTCAACATTGGGAGGAGGTTTCAATGGATTTTATCACAGGTTTACCCAAGTTCGAAGGAAAGAGTGTCATCATGGTGGTAGTTGATAGACTTACCAAGTATGAACACTTTTGTGTAGTATCTCATTCATTTAAAGTTAGTACTATTGCTACTGCATTTATGGAAACAATTCAAAAGCTACATGGACACCCAAAGATTATTGTGTTGGACACCTAATCCTAATGGGTTAGTGTGGAAGCCGAACAGACTAAGTAGTCCAAGGGACCTTGGGATGTGAATCCCAATGGTCACCAAATGTACTATAAATGTATATAAAATTGTTAATAAAATTGAAATGCATGTTTTATCTTTACTATTGTTCTCGTTTTCCATGTCTGTTTAACATGGTATCAGAGCCATGATGAGTGGCCTGTTTTCCCTGAGAAACTGTTCTGAGTTGCCTTGAATAGTGCTGGCCCAGTCTTCATTACCTGAAAGAACGCCTTCCTGCCTTCTGCTCCTCTGTCCCACACCTGAAGCTGCATACCTGAATGAAACACACGCTACCTGAAGACTCTTTTTCTGAAGACTACCAGTATAATCGCTGGCTCAGTTGGAGGAGTTTGCGCTGAATTGAAACGCCTGAAAGCAGTAGCACCAGTACTGTATCGGAATTGGTAACGTATGATATCAGTGGTATTAGTGCATATTTGGAATTGAAACGGAGCTAACGTATGAGAACCTGCAATGAGACGTTATTCTCTGCGTACTGTTTACCCTGACATTTTTCTCCATGCTCCTCGGGTTATTTCGTGTTTTTATCATTACAAACTCATCCCTGTATAGTTATGAAGTCTCCCTGCAATGAGAATTGCGGTGACGTATTCTGCAAAATTATGAAGGTAATGAAGGTAACGTATGACACGCCTGATGCTACTGAGAATTGTGTAACGAAGGTAACGTATCAATGAGAATTGCGTAGGGTATCTGAATTGAAACCTGCAATGCATGTGTTATCTTTACTATTGTTCTTGTAAATCTGAGTTGCCAATTCTCATGATAGTCCTCCATACGTTGAGATGCACATCGACAATCACCTTATGGTTCTGAAATAAGCTTCAATCAGTCGTTGTTGAGGTATATTGAACATTGTTACCAATATTCTGGAGACTTTTCTATTTCCATTTTGAATACAAGACATACCTTCAGAGTAAAACATCGGTTATTTCTAGTTCTCTAACAGAGATCTTCTTTGTCAATGACAACTAAACTCACTGGGCTGAAAGGCTAACCCTCGTTGATCCTAAACCAGGCTGAATTTGCAGTTAGCACTTATACATGGTCACTAAATCTCTCCAGAATATGATTGATCTGGCAACCATAGTCTAAACATTAAACTCAAGTTATACAAATTCCAGTATCAAAGGGTGATACCAGACAATTCAGGTAAAATGGGAGGTGGAAAATGAAGAGAGATGAAGGCGCTTGTCTCATATTCCATGTATTGATTTTGTTAAGAGAAACAGAACATTGGGTACTTGATATATATTTGTACCAGTGCAGAAGTATGCCAATTTTTCCCGATATAATTCTTAATGGTCACTGATCGGATGATCCAATACAATTTGTGGAGGAAATATCCCAACGACATATATTCACATCAAAGAGCAACTACTCTTTCCTAACTAGAAGTACCTTGAGCATGCACCATCAGTGGTTGCTCAGGGAAGAAACAAGTTAGCTGTAAAATTGTGTACTGACTGCAAATTGTTAAAGGTATGATGCACAAATATTGACGTGTGTATTATAAACCATCATATCTACGGTAGGCTGAATTTACAGGGTAGTTTTTTATCCAAGCTGACATATGCGATGGACTGATCTCTGCTACAACATTTACGTATTATGTGAAATTTCCTTCTGAATGAATACCCCCATGGTATCAACGCATACAAAAGTTGGAGATTCCTTTCCAGTCAGAAGAGGCCTTACGTGCTGCTGGGTTTAGTAAGACGCCGGATGTTCCATGCTTTATCTTTCCTTTTTTATTTGGACCTGTGGCAGCTCAGTTCAGATCTTCCATATATATTGGTCACACAGAAACAAATCAATGCAAATATACCCATTCGTTTATTGAAAGGATTATTTTGCTCATCTTGCAACTGTTGACCGAAACCATTCCATGTGAGATCAATTCTGCCAGATCGAAATCAGCATCCTTTCCTATCCTGCACGTCCTTATACGTGCTCAGATATGGTTGAAAGTCGCAGAAATCAGTCATAGGGTCACCTCCAGGGGTTTGAAAATTTCATAGCAAGGAACCTCAGGAGCACACCTCCTGGAGCTTAAGTGCCACGCTCATGTATCAGGGCAAAGCCAAGCATGCAATCCTTCTACAAAATGGTGGATGACAGAGACTCGAGTTTATAAGTATTGATAGACAAATGAAGAGTGCTAAGGGTTATTTTGTAGAGAAAGCCCCCTATTCTCTGATGAGCCAACTCTATTTTCCAATTTTTTCGACCACGAGGACACATTTTTAGAGTTTTCATTCAAGAATATCCACTTGCACGTATAAACGAGAAACTTGGTATCTAGTTTTGTAGTTTAACATGAAATTAAGTGAAGCTGCGCACTGAACATTGTGGAGAACTCATCGTATATTGTGTTGAATTGCTTATAAAAGCGTTGATAAGTTGTGCTGTCCATTTAGTTTGAATACTAAGGTTGATTTGTGTATTCATAAATCAGCTGAGGGTTGTTCCCTTGCATTGATTATAAGAAGGCCAAGCGGAGTTGTATGAGTTACAAACCAGTGAAACGCTGTGTGCCACTGTTTGTACACTGTCATAACATTCACCTGTTTGTGTTGTAAGCTCACTATGTGCCAATTATATATATAT
>APFE030590763.1:404290-417971 GCA_000404065.3 Pinus taeda
AGACAACTTTTAGTCTGCTAGGGTTCCACCCAAAAGCCCTAGGGGATAAAATCCCTCAACAGAATTGGCGACTCCACTGGGGACAACACTCTTGTTGTTCCTAGTTTGGGTGTTTTTCAAGCCTATCAGGGCTCAATTACTTGCTGGTTTATTGTTATTGTTTGATCTGTTCTTGACTTTTGAGTTTTACCAATTTCTTGAGTTTGTTTTTTATTTTTCCTTAAATATTATATATACGCTGTTTTATTTAGTTACATAAGCGTATAAACGCTTTTTGTCTGAAGGAAACCCGCGTATACGCAGGTTTCCTCAGAAACAGTCGCATATACACGCAGTCTGCACTAAGTACAGTTGCGTATATCTTGCAACTTTCAGGATTTATAAATTTTTTGTGTCTCTGAAGTTTGTCTGGTGCTTTCAGTCAGTTTGAAACAGTCATTTTTGTCAGTATCAGGTGTTTGTGTTACAACAAGCATCCTTACTCCGATTTCTCTCTAATTATAAGGAGTTTGGTCTTGTTTTGTGTTTGCAAGCGTCATCATCTTTTTGCTAAAAACACGCAAGATTTCTTGATTGGAATCTTGGCTGCTCTGAGTTATCAGAGAAAAAATATTGTGATCAATCTTTGTGTTCAACTTTGCTTTTTGGTGACTTTTTGTTTGCTTAACGAAATCGATTTTTATGACCATCTACTTCTTTGTTTCATCAAAGTTGTCATTTGATACTTTCTTGAAATTGTCTTTTTGATTTTTTTTGGTCTTTGTTACCAAAGCTTTCCTTGCTGCCTTCGATTGTTAAAAAGCCTTTTTAAACACATTTGTTTTTGTTGAGTTTTCATTCTTTGTAAGGTGTCAACTTGAAAAAAGTGTTTCTTGCTTGTTGTTTCAATCGCAAAGTGTCAGTTTTTGTTGAGAGCATTTTGAAAAAGACTTTTTTGTTGCTACTTTGAAGCAAACTTTTTGAAAACTTTTTGTTTTGCTTTCTTGAACTTGCTTTTCATTTAGTTTCCTTTTGGTGAATGAAAGTGTTTTATGTTATCTTGAATTTTGCTTTTAGTATTTAGACGAAATGAATTGTAGCATCTCATATTCCATCTAAATATTGTAAGTGGCAAAAGAAAATTTGATAAACAAAGCAACTTTCATTTCTTGTTAGAGTAGTTTTCAATCTTGCATCAAGCATTCAATGTTGCATTAGGATAGATTTGCATCTCTGTAGGCTTAAAATACTTTTGTTAAATTTTGAGTGTGAAAAGAAAAGAAAAGAAAAGAAAAGAAATGAAAAGAAAAGAAAAGAAAAGTTTGTTTCATTAGAAGTTTCCTTCCGAACCCTGTAGAGATTACTTTTCATCGAAAAACAATGACCAAGTGCATACACATATAGTTAAGTTTTATTAATTTCTTTTGCGTCGAAGAAAACACCACTAGTTTCACTTCCATCATCCTTTGACTTAAAGAACAACCCTTAAAATCAAGCGCTAATTAAAATCAACTAGAACTTTTTCTTTTAAGTTAAATACATAAACAAGTTTTAGGATTTCCTTGGAATAGGCGAGTGGAGAGTTAACTCTCCAAGGCCATATTAAAACGTCAAAACATAGGAGTCTGATTAAAGAGTGAAAATCCAATAGCGTAAGGAAGACCAGGAAAGCTCCGGATCTAGGAGTTAAGCGCGAGGGTCTGTGAAGACAGGGAAGAGAGATACCCCCTCTCCTACTTGTCCGAACTTACCTCAAGACCGTTCCGCCTGGATTCTGTGACGAGTTGGTATCCTTAGTTGCCACTCCTAGGAAACTACATAGGTGGCTGCGGAGGGGAATCCCGTGGCACCTGAGGTCGACGTTGTATCACTCTCAACAGCACTACTGGAGGGCACCCTTGCGAAGCTTGGGGGCTTGCACCAGCGTAGACTATTGCTAGGAGGTCAGCGTAACTTCCTCTGATACCTTCGCTGATAGGCCTGGGCCCTCATCATCCCAGACTATCTTCGGAAGGCCCTTTATTTTCCACTTTCTTGTATTTTGGTGTCTGGTCCTAATCACCCGGAGCGGAAATACTTGGAAGTTGTTTTGATGGCTGTATCTTTAGGGAATTTATAGTGGGTGCTCTGTGCTCTTATTAGGCCTAGCTTTAAATTTTTTGAGTCTTTAGTTAGATTTTAAACAAAGAATTCAAAGTGGTTGACCGATCTCCCAGACGGTCTCGAAGACTTCGTGGTCTCTCGCCACAGATGAATATTTTATTCTGAATATTGGAGTTGTTTACCTATTTTAGTGTTTTTGGTGAGAATTGGGTGAAAAAGTTTTGGTTATATGGTGTGTTTTTTTGTTTTTTAAAGTTTTTTGGTAGATGGATATTTTAATGAGTTTTTTAGAGAATATAGTCAAATAATTTTGGGTTAGGTTGTTTTTGTTTAAATTCCATTTTGAATGCATAAATGGATTTAGTATCCTGTAGAATCCCTAGGGCACTCATTATGCAAGTTCATAAATTAAACATGTGATTTCAACACATTTATGCTCAATTTTAGACAAATTTGACCAAAAAATAGTAGACTACACCATAAATATTTATTTTATGGTCAAACATATTGGCATATTATGTTGATTTCCTTTAAATCAATAGATGGAATTTTAAATATTAATTTACATGTGTTTTTAAATTTTAATTTACATTTATTAATTACTATGGAAATTACCGAATAACAAATGGCATCATGCGATTGATGAATATGTGTGTTTATAAAAAAATGGGTGTGTTAAGGGAGAATTAACGTATATCAACCACATTTAGTAATGTAGTGTTGCTAGTTAAGTAACCATGCAGTATTATATTTAAAAAATTGTGAGTTGTCATTCTAAGTTTTTAACTTACTATCTTTAACTAGTGAGATCCACTTTCTTAGGATCTAAATTTCTAGAAATTGATAATTTATAAGCTTTATGTAACCTCTACTTGTCTATGAAAACTAGTGTGATTTGTTTTTGGTGTGTGAACAATGCTCACTCTCTCATTTTTCTAAGTTGGTAACAGAGCAAGGTTGGGATTGAATCCCTCATGGGAGGGCCTAGGAAGATGGAAAATATTTGAGTATTGATCCGTTGTACATAAGTAGAATTAGACTAGATTAGTGTGTGTTTATTGTTCATTTGTACCTATGCATGGAATTGTTGTACAATTACCTGTGCATGGAGTTCCTGTTATGAGAGGTGGAGACCAAAAAAGTGAAATAATTGTGTTTGTAGAGTTTTTGCACGTGCATCGTTGTGTGTAATCACCACCAGGAAAGAAACGTTGCTCTATCTAGAATACATTCATTTATTTACAATGTGACTAGAAGATCAACTTGTTGGCATTGGGTTTCTCAAGACGACTTCAGATTCAATGAGTTGAATTTGAAACGTTCCAAGATTTTTTTGTTTGTGCATACGAGAGACACTTTCATTAGTTGTGGTATTTATCTCCATTTATCAACGTTAGAGAAATTTTGTGTAATCTGCTATTCGAGTTCATCGATTAGCATTATCGAATCATCAAAGAAATCATGGCAGCATAGATCCATAAATTTAATACATTATTCATTGTCCAACATCAATTGACATTTCAAGTTAAGCATTCAAATTACTACCTTGTCATTATTGAAATCAATTAGGAGATTCCTTTTTGTGTGGATCGCAATAGATACTTTGATTTAAAAGAATGTTTTGCAACATCTATATTCATATTTATTTTGTGGTGTGGGTTGCAATTTTCTTATGTCATAGTATGCTATTATTGAGAAACTAAATTCGGATTTTCCATAGTCTTCATCTTTAATTCATCGACATTTTGAGGCTAGACCAAGACTCATCATCTGGACTGATTTACAAAGAAGTGAATCGTGAGCAATAAATATGGTAAAGGTGAGTTGTTAAGTTGGTAAGCCGACCATCTGAATGATTAGAATTTTTTATTTCATTTTCATTATTATTATTTTTATATTGTTAACGATATTTTTATAATTTATCAGATTGAATATATTATTTTCTTTATATTCTTAATTTTATTAAGAGAGATTTGTTTTAATTTATTATATTTTAATTAATATTATTTTTTTGTTATAAATGTTTTTTCTTAATTTTGAAATTATTGCTTACTTAATTCAGTTAATGTTTATTGGTTTTAAGCTTGTGCACTTTGTTTATTTTTTAGTTTTTCTTTAAAAATTATCGTTAATTAGTTTTATTATTATTAATGTAATAAGTTTTTTTATTCATTTTTAATTTTTAAATTAATTAAAAATATGAAAAATGTATTATATTTTTTATTTAATTTTAAAAGCTTGATTTGTAGGATTATTAAAACTTAATTCTAAAACTCCTATGTGCTTAAGTTAATGGATTATTGTTAATGTATTTTAAGTAGAGCCTTATTTCCATTTAATATGAAGTCTAGCTATTATGTTGGAAATGTAATATTTCTTATAATTCTTAATGTTATTTTAGGTTACGTGAGGGGTTGTTTTGACTTGTAGTGGGTGGGAAAGATGAAGGGATGAAGGGGGATGCGAAAGGGAGGGTCAATTTAAGCAATGGGGGTGAGAAGTGAGGTCAAATTTCTACTAATTTCCAAGCCTCCATCCCTATTGAGGTTACGAGGGTGTTTTATGATTTCAAGTGCCTCGTGAACTTTACATTTGAAATGGTGTTTTTCCTTGGCAATGGCCCTTGTGTCTTCAAGGCATATATGATGGTTTGTTTTACATGCATGCTTGGCTAAAGCTGAGGCGTTTACGGGTATATGCACTATGTTCTTTGAGCCTAATCCTCACTGACTTGCCTGTTTCCACAATATAGTGTTCTCCACAAGAGTAGTTGATGATATAAACACCTTTCTGTTGGAGTTGTCCTTGGTTGTTCTTTACTGATTTCATTCTTTGTTTAATAGTTTTCAAGGGTTTGAATGAAGTTTTGATATCTCTCTTTCTGAGAATTTTGGCTAGTTTGTCAATGACACCTTGAATATACGGAAGTTAGGCATTAGTAGTCGGAGGGTTATTTGATTTGTCCTTTTTGTTGCCGGATTTGGCTTTTTGAATGGCCTTGAAGATGACTTTATTATTGTATCCTAGATTGGTAAATGTTCTTTCTAAGTAGGTGATCTCCTCCTCAGTGTGGTTCTCGTCTGAAATTCTACGTGCTCTAGTGAAGAGGGTTTGAAGTACACCCATTTTTTGAGTTGGGTGGTGGTGTGAATCAACATGTAGATAGTTATCAGTATGTGCCTTTTTTCTAAGCACTTTGTGACCTATGGAACCATCCTTGTTTCTTATGAGGAGGATGTCAAGGAATGGTATGTAATTATTCTCCTCCATATCCATTGTAAACTTGATGTCATCATACAAGATATTGAGATGGTTAAAAAAGGTTTTAAGTTCATCATCCCCATGAGGAAAATCAAGATTGGTGTCGTCCAAAAACCTAACCCAAAACTTAGGTTTTAATGGGTAGGTATCAAGAGCCTTCTTTTCAAATTTTTCCATGAAGAGATTGGCTACAAGATGTGAAAGAGGTGATCCCATAGCTACCCCTGAAGTTTGCTCAAATATTTAACCTTGGAAGGTCAAACACTGTCATCCACAAGGGATACGCTGGAACTAAAGAAATTCATAATAATCCATCAAACAAGATGTTGAATGAAGTAGGCTGTAAGTATGAAACAATTGGGAACATAATTCATAATAAATTAGTTCTAGATATCCATAACATGGTTAATAGAAACATTAACATAGATAATAATTCAAATAATAAAACCATAGTTGTAGATAAGAAATACGATGATAACAATAATACAGTAAATATGATAAAACATAATAAGAATAATAACGCACTAGATAACAATAAAATAAGAACTAATACCATGGTCGAAAACATAGATATTAATACAACCAATCCTCACAATAACCCTATTAACAAAAAAGTTATAAATATTTCCTCTTGTGAACTAAAAAAGGAAGAAACTGAAGTCCTTGACAAAGGTCTCAATTTTCCCTAGCCCCTAAAAGAATTGCTAATGAAGAAATTATCTGCAGTCTTGAAGATGGAATCAGAACTCTCAACGATGAATATAAAGAAATCGTCAGCCAAGAATGCGCCGTCATCCTAAGGAAATCCAGACCACCTACGAAAGAAGTAAACCATGAACAACTTAAAGCCCTAAAAAGTATGAGAAATAATAATGACATTGTCATTATAAAAGTTGACAAAGGAGGCGCTATTGTAGTAATGAACCATGAGGATTACGTAAATAAAATGAAATACCACTTATATAACATTGGCAACTACAAAAAACTAGAGAAAAACCCCATCTCCAAAATTACAAGACTGGTCAAAAAAGCCATTAAAGAAGCCAATCTAGACGAGAAACTAAAAACGTGCCTTACCCCTGACAGTGAAATTACCCCTCGTATTTGTGAGGCCCCCAAAATTCATAAAAAAGATGTCCCCTTAAGACCTATAGTCAATATTATAGGATCACCTAGTTACGAATTAGCAAAATCTGTCGCAAGCAATTTAGCACCTCTAGTTGGCAAAACCAGCTCTTACATAAAAGATTCCAACCAATACGACGAATTCATTAAACATGCTAAACTAGATCGAGGCGATAAAATTTTCAGTTTTGACGTGATCCAACTCTTCACCAAGATTCCCTTAGATGAAGCAATACAAGTAGTTAAAGAGGTGGCAGACCCCCAAACTACAAAGTTAGCTGAAATTTGTCTACGATCCACTTTCTTCTCCTTCCAAGGTGAAATATTTGAACAAACTTCAGGGGTAGCTATGGGATCATCTATTTAGCCTATTGTATCCAATCTCTTCATGGAAAAATTTGAAAATAAGACTCTTGATACCTACCCATTAAAACCTAAGTTTTGGTTCGGGTTTGTGGACGACACCAGTGTTGATTGGCCTCATGGGGATGATGAACTTAAATTTTTTTTGAGCCATCTCAGTAGCTTGTTTGATGACATCAAGTTTATAATGGAGATGGAGGATAATAATTGCATACCATTCCTTGACATCCTCCTCATAAGAAACAAGGATGGTTCCATAGGTCACAAAGTGTTCAGAAAAAAGGTAGATATTGATAACTATCTCCTTGCTGATTCACACCACCACCCAACTCAAAAAATGGGTGTACTTCAAACCCTCTTCACTAGAGCATGTATAATTTCAGACGAGAACCACACTGAGGAGGAGATCACCTACTTAAAAAGAACATTTACCAACCTAGGAGACAATAATACAAACATCTTCAAGGCCATTCAAAAAGCCAAATCCGGAAACAAAAAAGACAAATCAAATAACCCCCGACTACTAATGCCTACCTTCCGTATATTCAAGGTGTCACTGACAAACTAGCCAAAATTCTTAGAAAGAAAGATATCAAAACTTCATTCAAGCCCTTGACAACTATTAAACAAAGAATGAAATCGGTAAATGACAACCAAGAACAACTCTCCCAGAAAGGTGTTTATATCATCAACTGCTCTTGTGGAGAACACTATATTGGGGAAACAGGCAGGTCAGTGAGGATCAGGCTCAAAGAACATAGTGCAGATATTCGTAAAGAAAGAACATGCTCTTCAACATTAACTGAGCATGCATGTAAAACAAACCATCATATATGCCTTGAAGACACAAGGGTCATTGCCAAGGAAAAACACCATTTTAAACGTAAAGTTCACGAGGCACTTGAGATCATAAAACGCCCTCGTAACCTCAATGGGGATGGAGGCTTGGAAATTAGTAGAAATTGGACCTCACTTCTCACCCCCATTGATTAAATTGACCATTCCTTTCACATCCCCCTTCCTCCCTTCATCTTTTCCACCCACTATAAGCCAAAACATCCCCTCATGTAGCCTAAAATAACATTAAGAATTATAAGAGATATTACATTTCCAACATAATAGCTAGATTTCATATTAAATGGAAGTAAAGCTCTACTTAAAATACATTAACAATAATCCATTAACTTAAACACATAGGAGTTTTAGAATCTAAGTTTTAATAATCCTACAAATCAAGTTTTTAAAATTAAATAAATTACTTAAATAAAACAATATAGAAACTATTTCGATTATTTTTAATTATTTTAGAATTAAAATGAATTAAAGAACTTATTACATTAATAATAATAAACTTAATTAACATAATATTTTTTAAAGAAAACCTAAAAATAAACAAAGTGCACAAGCTTAAAAACAATAAACATTAACGTTAATTAAGTTACAGCAATAATTCAAAATTAAGAAACATAATTTATAAACAAAATAATTATATTTATTAAAATTTAATAAAATTGAAATGAATCTCTTTAATAAAATTAAGAATATAAAGAAAGTAATACATTCAAGCTGATAAATTATAAAAATTAATTATAAAAATATCATTAACAATATAATAATAATAATAGTAATAGTAATAATGAAATAAAAATTCTAATCATTCAGATGGTCGGCTTACCAACTTAACAACTCACCTTTATCATATTTATTGCTTATGATTCACTTCTTTGTAAATTAGTCCTGATGATGGGTCTTGGTCTAGACTCGAAACGTTGACGAATTAAGGATGAAGAGTGTGGAATATTCGAATTTAGTTTCTCAAAAACCACACCACAGAAATCTACAAACCATTATGCTATTATTATTATTATTGAAGTGTGCAAAAAAGAACCATTCAATGAACATAGTAACATAGTTATGTTGGTAGTTTTGGAAGCCCCGTGAACACAATGTTAATTTAATTATGACTACACTCCGTTAAAAGTCGGAAGCCCTGGTTACAGATTAGTTTTTGTGTGTCTGTGAAGAGGGGATGCTGTTCTTGATATAAGCTAGAATCCCTGGTTTTAAGAACATCAATTCTTATGTTTGTGCATTCAATAGGTCAAGTTATATAATTGACTTATGAATACATTTAGTATCTAGATTTTCTTGAGAGAAACTAACAAATAGTCGAAGTCTAATTATTTGATAGATGGAGGTATATCCACAAAGTGATTCAGTTACTTGACTCCTTTTCTTGCAGAAGGCCCGATGAGCCAAGTATATCAATATTGTCAATTCTACAAGTACGTCAATGATAATCATAAGCAGTTATATTTTAAATGGGTCAAGTGATAGCTTGAAGTTTATGGTGAAGAAAGGATGTTATTTATGAGATTCCAAAGTGGGTGTAAGTACTAATAATGACCATCTAGACAAATATCGGTACTATTATTGTAATTTATGATTTTAATATTCGTAATATAAGCGCTAAGGGAGGGGCTTATAATTAATGCTTACATGTGTTACAAGTTGTGATTGTGACTTGTAATTTTGAGTTTTTGGGTTACTATATTTAGTTAATCAAATCCACTTTCTTAGGATCTAGATTGCTAGAAATCCATAATTTATAATATATTTTTGTTTTGTGCTAACTATACTAAGCATTATCCGAAAAGTACAACAATTGCTATATAACACGTTTACATATAAACCATTATTGTGCTAGTTATAATCATTATTAATAATTTTAAAAAAAAATGTATTTTAAATAATATAAAATATATTTGATTTATTATCTAATAGAAAAATATTTTAAATTAAAAAATATTTTTAAATTTATATTTTTTTATATGTATACTGATTTTTTTTTTTTAAGTTGGCCTTATAATTTCAATTCTACATTTGAATAGAAGTGATTTAAGGAGTTTGTTCATGAATTGTATTCATGCACAATTGCTTCACTCACCTTTTATTCAATGTAGAATGAATTCTTAAGGTGCATAGGTTTAAAAAATCATTTACATTAACAAATTTTTTTAAAGTTGAGAACCAATTTTAATTATTATTTATTTATGTTTTTTTATATCAATATTTGATAAAATCAATTTTAATTATGGTTTATATTAGTATTAAGTCATTATAATTATGTTTATAGATATGTATAATTTGGAATTGAATTCTTAGAATTTTAATTTAATTATTAGGTGAATAATAGGCATTTAATTTTCAGGGAATATTTTAGGATATTCTTAATAGTATACACAAATTAAAGGTTGAGATATGTCTTCAAAGTATTTATGCATTTTTTAATCTTTTAATTAAATTCATTATTTAAAAAAAGAATGTTATATGAAACAAGTGTCATATGAAATGATGTATAGTTTTTCTGGGAATGTGGTATTGAAAAGCCACGGTATTGGCCCATGGTATTCAACCAGTCTCAGAGTGCTCTCGGCCAGTGAAATTGTCAGGAGGGACAACAATGATCATTGTGTAGCAGTGAAACAAAACCAAGGATTTCCATTTCATAAAGGTGGTGGGAATGCAACATTATTAAGTTAGCTGAGTGGAAAGCTTTGAGTGAGCATTTCTGAGAAGAGACCAAGTGTGTTTGTGTTGTAGAGAAGAGGTTGAGTGTGTCTATGTAGAGGAAAGAGGCCTAGAGTGTGTATGTGTTGTTGTGAGAAGCTGAGAGAGCCTGTGGAGTAGAAGAGGGTTGAGGGTAGAGTGTATTCTGCATAATTAATATAGAAGATGTTAGCACCTAAATCGGCCTTAGGCTGAAGGAAGGCAAAATTCAGGGTAACCACAAACCACGCTTAGTCTGGTAGCTAGCCCTACAAGAACAGGAGAGGGCTCTCTCCGAGTCACTCTCAGTGAATAAGTAAACGAAATGGTCTGAGATGACTTACAGTGAACTATTGATCTTAGGCTAGTAAGTAAATATGGATACAAGAAGCAAATTTTTATGAATGACTGAGTTTCTGGGATGTATGGGACCAACGAACAGAAATGAGCAGAGAATTTAACACAAAGGCACAGATTACTTCGTGAGGCAAGACAGGCGGAAAGTCTAGAAATTAAGTTTGAAGTAATGCGGAATGGAAAGATTGTTTAGGAGGGTGAAAAGGGCATGAACACATGCATCCTTTTCAACAGAAGAAGAACACATAACGTGAAACTTTCCCACGAGAAGAACAATAAACATGAATTCTACCTTATCTAACTTAGAAAATTTCATTGAAAACGAATATGAATGAACTGTGAAACATAACGAAATACATATGAAACATAAAGAGAACACATTTGCTACACTCACAACCACATGAATCTCATGAAACAGAGCTGTTGCCTTTCATTAATCCTCTCTCAAAATATACAATGAAGAGCTGAGTTTCTCTCCCACAGTCTCTCAGAAATTACAACCCAACCAACCCTTTGCAAATGGTTTTCATACATTATCATGCCATGAGGAGATAGAACGACCAAGAGTTGGGGAGTTTCTCAAATCATTACAAAATGGAGATGGAAAGCCAACCATTAGCTATAGGTGCAACATTACAAAAATGACAAATGGCTTTAGGTGACTGTTTGCCTTCCTTTGCCACTTGGATAGAAGCCAAACTCTTTAAACTTTGCCTTAGTTGCCGAAAAAAGTGAAGTGTAGATGAGTGGGCCCACTTGGAGAAAGTCGCGAATCGAAATTTCGCGAAACGGAGGTGAATTTGGCCTTTTTCCCTATATGCGCTGTGCCAATTTGGAGGCAGTTGTGAGGCACCTGCATGAGTCCCAAATGTGCCCAAGTGTGCTAGTTGGAAAGCCTGGCCTGTCTACTTTCCAACCCAAGTGGAATTTCTGAATTTGGTGCTCATTTGCCCCTCCAAATCTTCATTCTCCCAAGACTGCTACATGTGTGTCAAAATAGGGGTAGAGAGGTCATTTTTTGGGTGTTTTTGACCTCCTGGAGACTCAAATCATGCCCAAATTTCTTGTCCAAGCACCAGTAGTCATGATTTTGCATGCTTAATCCAAAAATGCAAGCCATTTCCAATTTGGAGCTCCCAATCCTAAGCGTCGCGCCAATGACGCGGCGCACAGGGAGAAAAAACTTGTGTTCAGACCAAAAAATTGACATGTGACCAAAATTGCCCCAAAGAGCAAGATCGACTTCAAATCTTGGCTGAAGCCTCTGTGGCCTAGCATAGTGCCACTTTTGTCTCTTTGTTGCTCTGCTCAATTTCGCCTTCAAGCTCCTTATCTGAGCCTTCGAACTCATGTTCCGTGTCCTGTAATGATAAACCATCCGCCTCAATATGGTTGTCTCTGTCGGCCTTCTCCAGCAGTCTCTCAAGATGGATGTTGATGCGCTCGAGCCAAGACTCACGGTCATTGTTTATCTCTTGCTCCAAGGTAGTGAGCTCCATCCTCCTTTGTTGGGCAGCTTGTCGATTCTCACGGATGCTTTGCAGCTCCATGATCTCATGCTGGTCCTCAAGCTGTTTGTTCCTCTGCTCCAAATAACTGATGATCCATTTGGCCCTCTCCAAATTTAGTGACAAGTCCTGGATCTCCGTGTTTTTCTCCTGAATGGTCATCCTAAGTCTGGCACTCTCCACATCTACATCATCATCCTGAATGAGGATGAAGTCAGCCTCCTGTCCATCTAATGGCCCCTCATCATGCATGGGATTCTTGCGCTTGTCCTGTACCTATGTCGTCGATGCCGAAAGCGAGGCCCCTTCCACCCCAGGTGGAGATAACACTCGCTTTGCTGCTGCAAACAAGTGCATATTGCCTCTCTGATATGTAACGAATACTGACATAGTAGTGGTCTCATGGTCCTCATACTGATGAGAAGGACCACCTATCTCATGCTCTGCCTCTGATAATACCTGTGAAGTGCTGAAGAGGTCAAGGGAGATGAAGTCCTCCCAAGCAATGCCCTGCAATCCCAACTGATGATCCACCAAAATCAGGATAAGAGAAAAGTGATAAACACTGTTAAGTTGTTTTTGAGGGGTCTTATGCTGAATGAAGGTGTTCATCCTCTCTATGTTCCTGCAAATGAAAAATGGGAGGTTAATCATCCACACCCCGGTAAAGTGCTTGAGCAACCTGATGTGGTAGGCATATAGACAAGAGAACCTCCCCTCACATCTGAAGTACTTCATGATCAATTTCATGAGTGGAGCATACTCATCTTTCAAATATCTAAATGGAAAGACTCTTGTGAGCTGCCTCAAGAATCTGGCCTTAATGTAAGGCTCATAGTGTTGCCTATCCACCTTCTTTTTCTTGTTCCATTGTTCTCCAACATTCGGTATGTCGGTTGCCACTGATATAGTTTCGGGTGTCAATGTGAAGGTGACCCCGACCAAGATAGACTGACCTCCATGTAGGGGAAACACAAAAAGATGTGCCAACTCATGATGAACTCTAACATTAGCCACCCTTGACAAAATTCAAAACATGATAGATGCTGGAAGCATGACATAGCAAGAGGGCAGGCCTGCAATTCAGTGAGGGTAGTTGTCTCATCCCTAACATGTTTTCCACTCTTGTGATGCCCCCTGGGAGCCTGTTCTTCCGAGGATGAATCAATTTGTGTTTCCATCTCAAACTTTGATGAATGCTCAGATGCCATGACTGCTATGTGTACTGTACTTGGGATGCCCTTTGATGATGGTGTGAAACTAGGTGTTTTTGTGATATCTGCCACCAAGGGGAACAATGAAAAAAGGGAGTATTAGGAGGGGAATAATATGATGGGAATAGGGTTATGGGGAGAAGTTTGTTTAGGGATATGTAGGGGGTTTGGGTATTTGATAGGGTAGGGTTTTGGGGTTTTGATAAGGTAGGGTTTTGGGGT
>APFE030590772.1:397-46013 GCA_000404065.3 Pinus taeda
ACTGCCTTGAAGTGTGTGCACTGGGGGTACGCACCTCATGAATGGGTAACCTGCATGTCTGGACGCAGTCCCTGCACGACGTACCTGCGGGTACACATCTTCTGAATTGTTCTCTTGCGTACTTCTTAATTCTCATCATATTGAGAGCCATGCCATGGGTGTTGCCATCAAGTACAACATCTGTAACATATAACCATACCAGAAACATAATGCCAAGAAAGGTGTCAACTGAAAAAGGTTGTGAACTGACCCCCAAAAGCCTTTTTATTAATGAGGCCTCTATTTTCTTCATTTTCCACTAATTTTCCTTCAGTTTCCTCCTCACATGGAACTTGTTTCTTTTCGCCTTCCTTTTCTCCTATTTTCCATTATTTTCACAATAAAAATGAAAATTAATATCTCTTTCCCTTTTCAATGCCTTTTTCATTTCCTTTGCCAGTTTTCCCTTAGCCATAATAACCGAATGAACACCTGTGAAGATGTTTTTCCCAACATTCAATGTGGAATACATGTCCTATGACCTTGGTCTTATTTTTCTTTTATTAACTTTATTATGTGAACTTTTAACCTAAGGTTGTTACAAAAAAAGTACCAAGATAGTGATAAATTATATAACTATCAATTCTAGGTCATTCTTATTATAAGAAAATACAAACTTTTGAAAGAAAAAATTTAATACAATAACTTCAATTATGTCACCTTACAACATTTCAAAGTAATAGTATGGTTATCTTCAACACTACATAATGCAACATTTCAACTAATCTCTAAACTTCCATTGATATTCCACTAGAACAATTCATCGCATTTAATATGATAAAATAACTAAAATCTATAGTATGAACGTTAATTTTCCTTTAGGTCTCATATTCTCTAATAGTTTAATTTCTACTTGAATAAAAGTTGAATTGTGAGAGATAGACAAATGGACAGAAATACACATACACGAACACCATCTACAAAATACATTTTACAATAGGAAACTATTATGGGATAAAACCCAGCTATAATTTGAAGCTTCTTTACTCTCTTTTCTCTTGTATAGAAATATTCTAGTACAAAGAAAAGTACTCTTTATGGAGCTACCTGATACTTGTGGGTTGTAAAATGGGTGCAAAATATTAACCCCCTTCTATCTTTCTCTCTAAATTCCTACTCCTAATTTCTCTACTCAACTATGGAACAAAACAAAATAATCTTTGGGCTTCATAGTATTTAAGATGGCACAATAACCATTCAGTGGTAATATTTGACCTCCTCATCCCTCAACTAGTGATAAGGTTCTTGGATCTTCTAGAGAATTATTAAATTCCCAAAAGCAAGTATCACCACATCTGTGAGTAACAATGATAATATGGAATCCATTCATACCATGTTTTTCATCTAGGTATGCCAATAGGCACGAGGCATAAATTTCTCATATGAGCTCCAATTGAGGAAATTCTTGTCATTAAAAATGTATTGGTGTGAATATACATTTTTGTCCACATTCAGTTTAGGACCCGAAAATGTTATCTTTTTGAGGCCTCAAATTAGCTTTGAAATATTTCAAACAACTTTTCACCCCCAATTTTTCCAAATTGATACCATTACTAAAATCACCCTGCAAATTTGATTCCTCTTATATTTTCCCTTTCTCAAAGCAATTGAGATAAATCAAAAGTAATAAATTGATCTAGATCATTATCCATAATCCTTTAAGATGTTTAATTAAATATTATGTCATATTGTGATATTTTAAAAGTAATAATGTGACTGACTTCAGTGTAATGTTATATTAAAAAATTTGGAGGGTAATAATTGAAAAGGTTAACTTTAATATTATATGATATTTTGACATTTATAAAATAATGAAATGGGTTGTTATGATTGACTTAAAGATACATTGTGACATTATGATGTTGAGTTCATTATCATATAATATTGTGACATTGAGAGGTTGATTGAATGTTGTTATGTCATATTATAACTAAGCCGAAAGGATTTTTATCATGAGGTCCCTCCTCACAACATTGTAGTAGATTCGTCAGCTTTCAAAGAATATACAATTTCGACAGTGTGATTGATCATGGGTCTCCGACCTATGATTTTCTCCAAATGAGGTTCTTTGACATGATTGTGGAACCACATCACATGTGCCTGGGCCTTTATAGTATCATGGAATTGCAATAAAAAATTTCACAATTTAGCATTAGGTTGCAGTCCCAGAACTTGCGATCTCTGATGATTGTCGTGGCTTGATATACGTGGAGAGGAAATGAGTGAGTCCCTATATTGGAGCCCTATCTATCATTGATTTCCAATCAAAGGTGCTACCTTACTGCATAGAATGTCGATTTGTCAATTATCGATCTATGATCACCTTTTGCATTTGGGAATTGCGCTTGTGTCTCTTACAGTGACCGCAGTGTAGCCCTCGTATCAGAGCCCTTCAATCAGAGGTTATCAATCAAATTTTTCACTTCGATGCACAATACACCTCAACCTGTGATCACTGATATCCCATAACGTTATGCCATCACTACCACGTATCTTCCATGTGTCACCTTTTAAATAATGCCACGTATCGCCCTTGATTCCTTTGAACTCTTTGTGACCTTGGTGCTAGCCACAAAATCAGAGCCCTCCCTATCGGTAATTTCCAATCAAAGGTGTAACCTTGGTGTGCACCATGACAATTCATCAATTGTTCATCATCGATCACCTACGTCTAGGCCTTGGTCTTGTGGATCTTCATTCCGTAGAGCTATAACTAGGGTCTCCCACACCTCTAGTTATCCTACATTAATAAATCAATCCAGGAACGTTTTGTTATTGCAAAGAGTAACTCAATCCGAGGCTATTCGTCCGAGTAATGCTTAGTAGTATAGTGTTCAGAAAATACAAGAGTAAACAGATGCTAAACTATAACTAAATTACTCCAAAAAGATAGAATCACACAAGACAGTTTATCAGTCAAGGGTACAGAAGCGATAACCCATCCCTCTAGAAACTAATGGAAAGGAAATTAGAGCATGGACCATAGGTTTGGGAGCTGGGCAGGGTCTGTTGAGACTCACTACAGCCTTAGACCTTCTCTCACACCAAAACAACAAATGCAATTAAATGGAACGACAGCAAGTAAAATGGAATAGCAAAAAGGAAATGGAACAACAGTAAATAGAACAATAGTAAATGGAACAGCAGTAAATGGAACATCAGTCAAAAGAACTAAATCTCGCGAGTCAAAACCAACTTAGTCACACTCTGCTATAACATTCTTCTCTCTTAAAGCAAACTAGATGGAATATACTTTATGGAACAACACTCATTGATGAATTATGGAACGACAATAATCGGCCATATATGCACGCCTCGCATTAATATAGTAATCTGACAATTAAGGGTAATATAACTATGTTTCTAAACAGAATAACATTACTTTCAGATTCCAATAATCGGTATTTGAAATGAATCAAATGATAGTAATATTCACACAGACACTCTGTAACAGAAATAACTGGTTTGAGACTAAAAGCATGTGATTCAACTCTGAAGAGATCCAATTATACGTTCCAGAGTCATTACACGGATTTTCTAAGAAAAACCATTAATGCATTGATTGTAACAGAGCATAGCATAGCATATGAAAGATATATCAGATTACTGAGTAATAAAGATAAGCAAACCATGTATAAATCAAAGTATAATGATACAAAAGCAAGTGTCCTTCGGAGCCGGGCCCTTAGCTGCGAATGGTACACCACCTTAGGTTACTCCAGATGCAAAGATGAAATAAACACCAAGTCTTTTATATTAACGCATAAACAAATGTACGGTAAACCAGGTCTCAGTGAGACTCGATGATCAAAGTTTTGTCTGAAACTGAAAATTACAAAAATAGGAGTCCCCTTTGCTCAACAATGTTGTTCCTTTATATAAAAGTAATGGCGACGATATCTAGGTATCAAAGATAAGTAAAACATCGATCCCTTAGGATCAAAGATCCTGAGGGATTCGAGAATCTATTAATCCTTTACTTTTCTTTCTCTCTTTCACCGAATTGGTATCCCTTCTTCCTTTCCTCGGTTATTCAACTTTGATTTGCTCGATCTCGTTTGCATCCGGTTCCCTTCGAGAGGGACAACAATTATTCCTCCTCTGTTTTTCGCTTTTGGACGGCAACTCCTCATTTCCACCTTTCCCTATATAGAAAAAAAACAATTATCAATGATTAAGCTTCCCATGTTAATTCTTACACATTTTATTAAAATTCTTTATTTCTTTAAATTCATAATGCAGAAAAGGTTACAAATATTACTGAAAAGGCACTAAATTGTTTGTCAAAAGCATACCTTTCAAGTGCTCCACACACCCCCCTGCTTACCCCGTTTCATGCCCTCATGAAAACATTATAGTTGACATGCAAGGTGGTAAGAGAATAGGCCAGAGAGGGAACCTCGTGAGGAGGCCGACAACCGTGATGAGTAACTAGATTATCAAAGAACTGATTTATTTGATCTACAAGAATTTCATAAAAGGCCTGATATTCGGGTGCAGGGTGCCAAATAATTGGACTACGAAATCGATACCCTAACCAGGATGGCCCTTCTTGCAGAATACGTTCCCCATAAAGGTTCAATCGGCTGGTAGCCAGCTCAAAATTCTCGTATTTGAATGGTTCCCTGAGTTGGATGTTTGGGCTAGAGGTCCGGTATCGGAATTTTGCAGCATCGATGGCGAGGTCTTTAATAGTCAGAAAATATTTCAGACTATGTCGGATCAGGTCTTTGTGCATGGGTCCTAATATCTTGATGACACCTGGGGTCCTCATAAGGCTCCTATGCTCTCTCCATAACATCACTAGGTCTCTAGGCTTGGCTTGTACCCATAAGTCTAGGCTATTTTCCTGTCTCTGAAAGGTGTTATAAGATCTGAGCCATTTCAGCTGATTAACCCCAAATGAAACGAAGGGTTGCAATTATATGTCACCAACAAAGGGGCGAGGATTTAAGTCAGTTTCCTGGTCTAGCACAAGGTTGTGCAAGTAAAATTCGCACAATAATCTTTGAACCTTAATTCCATAATGCTTGCAACAATCTATAAAATCATTAACAATATTGATGTGGATAGGGGCACCTGCCCTAATGGCTTTTATTTTTAATCGTAAATATTGTTCAAGAAAAAATAAAGCCTAATTTTTGGCAAGGGCCCTAAAGGTCAAAATGTCATTATACAAGGAACACACAGTGTCCATCTTCTTAATAACAATATCTAATCGACGAGTTACCTTGGCAACCTTTTCTTGCTCCTTTTGCTATCCTTCAAAGGCCTGGCTCTCAGAATGACTAATATCCTGAAGTTGTTGTTGTAATTCTTCTTATTTCTCCTAGGGGACTGTTTGTTCTCTCAACTGTTCAGCTTCTTGCTGAGCTTGCTTGATCATTTTTTGCAAGGTTCTTGTTTTAGGATCATTTTTCCAAACAGCCGTAGAGGCTAGGAATTTTACCTAAACCTTTTTGTTATGCTGTTTGGAGTTCAGAACCCGAATTACCCCTGAGGGTGGTTCTTCTATTTGGGTCTTCTTACTCTCTTTTTCTTTCTTAACACGAATGAAAGGTTGATGTGGTCCCCCTGTCATCGAATCATCTTGTTGTTCCTCTACCTCAATTGGAATGTCCATCCATTCTTCAGGGTCAATTGGAACAACAGTCTGTCCCTCAACGTCATTTGGAACAACAGTCTGTTCTTCAATGTCATTTGGAATAGCAATCTGTTCTTCAATGTCATCTGGAACAGTGGTCTGTTCTTCGGCAGTAGGTCTTCTAATGGGGTTTAGACCAACAGAGCGGTTATAAGTCTGTCGTCTTCTTGTCCTATAGGATTTTGCTGCAGTGGCCCTCTTTCTTTTCCTTGTGGTCCTTTATATCCTCAGGTTGGCTTTCAGAATTCGAATTTGCTGTCGGAGCTTGGCTATAGTGCCTAGCAACCTCTGTTGTTTCCTCCTTAATTTCTTAATCTCTATTGCCTCGGCAGAGGGTTTATGACTGGTTCTTAAATCTTCTCCTACTCAGTCTAGAATTTCTTTTGGTGTCTTGGGAATAGATTGCTCCTGATTGGTGTCTCTTATTTCATCATTGTAAATGGGCAAGTTTTCTTCTCCTGCCTTTTCTGCATGCACTTTCTTAGGTGTGTCTTCCTCCAAGGGTCCGTCAAGGATGCCTGCTATGCTGGAGGGTTGGCCATACTCCCCCATATTGGCCAGGACTGTTGCCAATTCCTCTTCACCCACAGGGTCCTATAGCGGGCTGCCCCCTGGCTGTACTACTTCCTCTTCTTGATTGGCCTACTCGGTGGCTGCCTTGGAGTGTTCAGCTTCTGCTTCTGTTCCAGAGTGCTCGTCCCCTTCCTCAACTCCTTCTCCAGGCTGCTCAGTCTTGGCCCCAGATTTCTCAGCATTTTCTTCGGAAGGTCCTCCTTCTGGTTCTGGAGGTTTGTCCGTAATCTCAATTGGCTGGGTAGTGGTCCCCTAGATCTTTTTCAGCCTTCCTCGTATCTGGGCCAGCCGGGCTGATCTCCTTGGTCTCTCAGGTTGTTCGGGTGTACCAGCAACATGTTTTTCTGCTACCAATTCTCTAGGTTCCTCTGGTCGTTCTGTTGTATTAGAGGATTGTTTTCGTTTTGGAGCAACATGTTTTTCTGCTGCCAATTCTCTGCGTTTTTCTGATTGTTCCGGTGTGCTAGAGGAATGTTTAGGTTTTAGGGATGGTGCAGCCAATCCCCCATCGATCATTGCGATGAGCGCCTCCCAGCTGCTCTATTGTTGAGTAAGACTATGGCTCATTATCAATCGAATCAATCAATGGTGGCTAACAACTGCTTCTATGTGCTATGCCTTTTTCAGGCTTCGGGCCGCATCATGTAATAACGAATTTAAGAGTGCAGGGAGATTTACATAACATTTTCCTTTTAAAACAGCTAAGAGTTTCAGATGACGTGGTCTTACCACGTCTTTCCTCCCTTCGCAAGTGATGTAGCTCTGCATTATCTTTGCTAATTCGGTCCAGGGTTCCCCTAATGTTGCCGGCAGAACTCCCTTCCCTTTGACTGTCAAGCTTTGGCCTTCATCCTGGAAAATCTCCATAACATTTTGTAGTCTTTCTTTCTTCAGCGTCCATATGGGTCCAGCAGCTGGTAGTCCCGAGACTTTTGCAATGATATCATCAGTGACCGTTATCCGTCTTTCTCTTACTATGGAGTAGTTCTCCTACAAATTTTGCAGGAATTCCAACGCCACTGCTTCATTCGATTCTCGTAGGCGACTGAAATAATTCAGCCACCCTACCTTTTCCAGGATCTCATGGGTAATAGCGGAGACTGTCAACTCCTGAGGTTCGCTTTGGACTGTCTTCCCCCCATGGTTCCACTCAGAATTCTTAATGGAACATCAACTTCCTATGCTCTTTGAGACGCAGAGAGGGTGATCGTTGCAAAGTTTTGGAAAAGAACACAGAGCATGCAACAAAAAAGGATCGTGGACGACAATTTCCGTAAAATAGAATTATCATACCGTTAAACCATGCCATAGCTTCGTACATTATCTTTCCTGAATGGTGTACTGACACGTAATCCATGGAGTAATGAGGTTACCTCCCCCCCCCGTGATCCGATAGGCTGTCCCCAGCCGTCAAATAGAGGAGCAGCAACCATTCAGAAATCAAGTCATAAAGAAACAACATATGAAATTATGCCATGTCTTAGAAAGACAACGAAATACCGAAATTGAGGCAAAAAGGTAGATCGCGTTTTACATAAGAACCTGCGTGATATGATGAGAGGCCCAGCGATGGGACGTCTGTCAAGTGCCCGAAATCTCCAGCGGTCATTGTTAGTTCCGTTGCCATGATTGGTGGTAATGAGTATTCATGCGATGTATACATCGGGACATAGAATATGATCTATTCATAGGATATAAGAGATGAAGAAGTATTGATATCATACCTGTTGGTGTAACCATTATGACTTCAATGCCATTAACAGAGCTCTGTTGCTAATAGGTGTTCATAACCTTGGCAGAGTTGTTTATTTCACCCCCCGGAACCATGATCCTTTGTGTGTATTTTGAAGAGTGCTTTGTCAAAATGTGGGCCATTATGCTGGCTTGATAACCAGATAGCCATAATGCCATTCACAAGGTAGGTGCGAAACGTGGGCAGGCCGGCTCGTGATGAGACCCCCTGTTCCAAGGTTTGTTTATTTAGTATACCTTTGGACCATATCCCTGGTGTGCTGGCCATAATGGGAATGCCACTTCGCTTCCATCCTTATGATCATGGTACGCTCACTCTTGATGAGACCCCCTATCCTGCATTTGACAATTGATAATTGATATCTACTTTTTCTTTTTGGAGAGCACTTTTATTTATTTATTTACACATAAGGGTGGTTCAGCACTCCTTAAGAGTGGGGAATGGTGGAAGAAGCCTTATCATCCCAACAGGAAGATATAAATCCTCTGCTCTTGCCCCTAGGTAATAATCAAAAAAGAATTTTAGGGGAATCGTCATGATAAATATCACCAACCAGAGCGATGGTAATAAGACAATGAGAACGAAGATGAAAAGTAAGTGTGTCCCTCCTTTTGTCCTCTTATCAATACTAGGCTTTATAAAGATAGCGATTTATGATCTGCTGACTTCGGTATATCATGATTTATGTTGATTGCATAAATCCATAACTGTATCTTAAAGACTGGGGAGAACATGGGCGCAAAGCATCCTCAATAAGAGCAAAAACATGCCGATGGTGTTCCTCAGAGAAGAATCCATGCAAACAAATACTTGAGATGTCGTTTCTTTAAAAGGAACAACAAAAAATCACAAATGTTGTTCCTTTTGAAAAGGAACAGCAGAAAATCACGAATGTTGTTTCTTTTGAAAAGGAACAGCAGAGACACACAAGTGATGTTCCTTTTGAAAAGGAATAGCAGAAACACACAAGTGCTGTTCCTTTTGAAAAGGAACATCAGAAACACTCGAATGTTGTTCCTTTTGGAAAGGAACAACAAAAATACTCAAATGTTGTTCCTTTTGAAAAAGAACAGCAGAAACACTTAAATGTTGTTCCTTTTGAAAAGAACAACATAAACACTCAAATGTTATTCCTTTTGAAAAGGAATAGCAGAAACACTCAAATGTTGTTCCTTTTGAAAAGGAACAACAAAAACACTCAAATGTTGTTCCTTTGAAAAGGAACAACAAAAACACTCAAATGTTGTTCCTTTTGAAAAGGAACAGCAGAAACACTCAAATGCTGTTGCTTTTGAAAAAGAACATCAGAAACACTCAAATGTTGTTCCTTTTGAAAAGGAACAACAGAAACACACAAATGTTGTTCCTTTTGAAAAGGAACAACAAAAACACACAAGTGTTGTTCTTTTTGAAAAGTAACAACAGAAACACTCAAATGTTGTTTCTTTTGAAAAGGAACAGCAGAAACACGCAAATGTTGTTCCTTTTCGAAAAGGAACAGCAAGAACACACAGAATACAAAAATTAAAAGAAAGATGAAGAAAACATATATACAAGAACTTATGTACAAGTTATAGAAAAATTAATTCCTTACTAAATTATAGGTGAGGAAGATTTTGCTTCCTCTCCTAAAATTTCCATATCAGTGTCTTGACGTAGCTGTTGACAGAAGGATTCCCGAGTGAGTGGCTTTCGATAGAGACAAACTCAGTGGCCATTTACCTTGAATGCATATCCAGAACCGTCAATTGTGATCAGAGTGAGGGTCCCATTATCATGTACTTTATGGATTTCGTATGGTCCTAACCATCAAGTCTAAAGTTTCCCCGCGAAGCCCTGAAACCGAGAGTCATATAACAGAGCCCAGTCTCCTTCGTGAAAGACTTTGTTCTTGATAAGTGCATCATTCCATTTAGCTCGCTCCTATTGAATAAGTGTTGTATTTTGTAATGTAGAGAGCCTGATTTCGTCCAATTCATTAATCTGCTGTAATCGATTGTTTATGCCTCACTTAGATCTAGGCCGACTTCCTGTGCAGTTCGTAGCATTTGGATTTCGAATTCTATGGGGAAGATAGGTTGTTTTCCAAACACTAATTGATAGGGTGAATAACCTGTGGTACTCCTCCATGTGGTTCTATACGCCCACGGTGCTTCAGGTAATCGGGCAGCCCAAGCATGCCTATGCGATGCAATGGTTTTTGTTAAAATTGATTCTATTACCTTGTTGCTACTTTCTACTTGCCCATTCGCCTGCGGGTGATATGGGGTAGTAATTTTATGATAGAGATGATAATTGTTAAGTGTTGCAGCTAATTTATTTCCAGCAATTTGTGATCCTCCATCTGTAATTATTTCTCTTGGAAGTCTATAACGTACAAACAAATGGAACAAGAACTGTATTACAGAATCTTCTGTAGCTCTAGGCAGTGATTCGGCCTTGACCCATTTGGTAACATAGTCTATCGCCACCAAGATGTATGTTCTCTGATTTGATGATGGATTGATGGGTCCAACGAAATCAAGAGCCCATCGTTCAAATGGCTCAATGACTAATTGTAGCCTCAGAGGCATTTCGTTGGCTTGACCGGGTCGTCCTGCTCGCTGGCAGCTGTCACAGGCTTGGGCAAATTTTTTTGCATCTTTGAAAATTGTAGGCCAATAGTATCCTGTCTGCAATATTTTATGTGCTGTTCTCTTTTCCGCAAAGTGTCCCCCGCATGGTCCGTCATGAAAGGCTTTTAAAATGTCGAAAATTTCATCTTCTCGAATACATCTCCTAATTTGCATGTCTGCCCGTGTGTGGAACAAATAGCCCCTAATCCAAGAAAATCGAGTACTCTTCTAAACAATCTGCTTACGTTCATGAGGGGTTAAGTTTTTTGGTAGCTTACCTACTGCAAGGTAATTGGCAACATCAGCATACTAGGGTGTTCGAATAGCAACAACAAACATGTGCTCATCAGGAAATTGATCTTCCACTGCTGCTGTTTCAATTGATTTTGGTATTTGTGAGAGAAAATCAGCTACAGGGTTCTCCTTGCCAGGTCGATCCTCGATTGTGATATCGAACTCCTGCAATAAGATCAAACATCTAGTTATTCTAGCATTTGTAACAGGCTTATTTGCCAAATATTTGATAGCAGAATGATCTATATATAACATAACGAGATAGCCTGTGATATAATGTTTAAACTTATTAACAGCATGTATTACAGCCAGGAATTCTTTTTCAGTGACAGTATAATTTAATTCAGCAGAGGATAAATTTTTGTTGATATAGTAGATAGAATATGGTCTTTTATCCTCTTCCTGCCCCAGGACTGCACCGATTGTTCTATCCGAGGCATCATATGAGATTTGGAATGGTAAATTCCAGTTTGGTCCTCGAAGGACTGGGGCTGTTGATACAAGCTTCTTTAATTCCTTAAAAGCATGGTCGCATTTTTCTGTCCACAAGAAATCAACATTACTAGTTAGAGCATAGAGAGGTGCAGCAATATGTGAGTAATGTTCTATAAATCATCTATAATACCTAGAAAATCCAAGGAAACTGCGTACCTCTGTTTGAGTAGTGGGGGTGGGAATAAGCAAAAGCATTTGAATTTTGGCCAGGTCTACCTGAATGCTAGCTGCTGAAACATAGTGTCCTAGAATGAGCCCTTCTGTCATCATCATATAACATTTTTCGTGGCTTAAGCAAAGCTTGGTAGCGATGCAACGTTGTAGGACATTTTCTAGAGTACCTAAAGCTGGATCAAAATCATCTCCATATGGTGTAAAGTCATCCATGTACACCTCAAGTCCATCACTTATTAAATCTGCAAAGATGCTAAGGACAGCCCTTTGGAATGTAGCAGGAGCATTACATAGGACGAAGGGTAGAACTCGATAGGCAAACATTCCCCAAGGAAAAGTAAAGGTAGTTTTATCTTGGTCTTCAAGGGCAATCTGAATCTGATTGTATCCATTGAAGCCATCTAGGAAAGAAAAGAATTTCTTTCCTGCTAAAGTGTCCAATACTTGGTCTATGAATGGGAGCGGGAAGTGATCTTTCTGTGTGGCTTTATTTAACTCCCTGTAATCCACACAGATCCTCCATTTTCCATTTTTATTGGGTACCACCACCAGCGGATTGACCCATTTAATATCGGAAACAGGATAGATAAAATTAACATCTAAAAGTTTTTGAAGTTCAGCTTTTACAACCTCTTTTAGATGGGGTTTGAGTCTTCTTTGCAGTTGACGAATAGGTCTTGCATATTTTTCTATATAGATGTGGTGGGTGAATAATTGAGGATCAATCCCTTTCCTATCAGGGTAATCCCATGCAAATGCTTCTTGATACTTTCATAACAGATGGACGAGCTTTGTTTCTTGGTCTGGTGTGAGGTTTGCCTTGATATTTAGAGTCTTACCCAGTTCAATTTCCACTACTTTACTGTTGGCAACAACAGTCACAGGTATTGTTTGGTCATGCGCATCTTTCAAAGGCTCTTCTTCTAGTTCACTATCAAATGCTGCTTCTATCATGAAACACTGTGTGTGAGATCTAGATTCAGTTTCACTAATGAAATTATTGATGGCATCATCTTCTGTTTGGTCTTTAAAGTCTAGAGCCTTCTATATAGTCAATGGGGATCTGATATTGTTAGTAAGGTATGACACAGGGTGCTGGTTAGTTTTGATCATTGTAAGACTTGGTTGTGCTGGAGGGTATAGAACTAGATTTTAATATCTGGTCCTCTATTTATGGTCATGTTTCCCTGCCGACAACCAATGTAAGCATCGGCAGTAGCAAGCCAAGGTCTACCTAGAATTAGTGGATGTCCATCTAGTCGGGTTTCTGGATTAATTATTAGGAAATCGGTTGGGTATTCCCAGGAATCTACAGAAACCATGACATCGCATAGAGTACCTTCCGGTCGAACTACAGATCGGTCTGCCAATTCTGACAAAGTAGAAGTAGGTTCTACTGATGTAATGCCGAGCTTTTGGCAAGAAGAGGTTGTCAAAATATTGATTGCAACTCCTAGATCAACTAAAGCATTAGTCAAGGTCTGACCATAGATTTGAACAATTACAATTGGATTTCCGGGATCTTCATATTTAATGGGTGTCTGTTTTCCTGATAACAGGTCAGATAAAGTACCGACTACTTGGACTCTTGGGTTAGTGGTTGTATTCCTCCTTGATTTTTTTATGCACAATTCTTTTATAGTTTTTGCGTATATAGGGATGTCTTGAATGGCTTGGAGGAATGGAATTCTTATGTACAGATTTTGTAATTCTCCCAGAATGTCAAAGTCTGGATATTGCACCGGTCGTGGTATGACTAATCGTTCTGGGAAGGGAGGAGAGGATGTAGTTGCTTGATGATGGGTCTGTTCCTTATTTACACCCTCTTGTTGTAACGGTTGTTCTATTGGTAACTGATCTTCAATATGAACTATTTTGTCTCCCTCTGTTTCTATTATACGTCCAGATCTTAACTGAAGATCATTGCACTCCCTTATGTCAGGTCCCATTTCTGATGTTTCTATGATTTGGAGGGATTGGACCGGTCTATTATTTGGTTTTGGATTAGGTTGGGCTGGGAGTTGCAGTCTCAAATTAGACTGGGGGTTTTGTTGTAAAGCTGGCAGAGTCGGTTAAGGGAGTGGAATAGTTCTTGCTGGCTAATATGTTGATTTTGGCCAGTTTGTCTGCCAGGGTGAACCTTATGAAGTAGGGGGGATCCATTGTGGAGGATATGAGTTATTCTACAAATATGGTGGGGCGTAAGGAAAATTATGCCAGCCGAATTGGCTTGTTTGATTCATCCACGGATTTGGAGTAGGAAACGACTGTGATGACCAGTTCGGAAATGGGGGTGGAGAATTGTTTTGCCACATACTATATTGCTGAGCATTATACTGTGGAGGCTGGAAAGAAGAATTTGGGTCTGAAAACATACCAGATTTCCTTGGCTTCCATTGGTGACGCTGGTTAACGAATTATGCTGGTTTTGGTTCTTCTTCTGCTTCCTTATATATTGCCTTCAATCCAGGAAGTGAGGGGCAGCTCTCAGTAAGGTGATCTTTTGTACACATAGCACATGTTTGAACTGCATCCAGTGGACATTCCTTGTGTCTATATTTTCTTCTACATCAAGAGCAGAAAATCGCCAGATTTTGTTCCGCCTCCATCTCCTTTTGTTTAGCCTGCACAATATCAAGTTGTGTAGTTAATGTCCCCAATATATCAATTTTAAAATTTTCTAATAAATTTCCAAGTTCTACACGTGTTACTCCTTTTGTCGATATTTTGTTATCTCTGACAAACCGATCATATTCTGCTGGTTTTATCCTTGTGCTGCCTCTTGAACTCCTAATACATAAATCAATGATGTCAGCCAAATTCTCTTGATAAATATCCCATTTTCCCATGATATTTAATGTTTCAATCCACTGTTCTTTCATGCCTCTGATCAATGCAGTTTTTAACACATTATCAGGCAGAGGTAGTGATGCATAGGGGGTTCTCTCTAAATTATACTGGAAACATTCTACGTATTCTTCTAATGTTTCATTTGGTCTAGTTGTCATTTGGAAAATTTCATCTTTTAATTCTCTAGACCTACAATAATCCTGATATTTCTTTAGGAAAGATTCTTTCACTTGTTTCCAGTTATTTATGAATCGACCACCTAAACCCATAAACCATCTTAGAGCCGCCCCTTTCAAAGTGGAGGGGAACAACTTTAATTTCTAGGGGTCAGTGGTGTAATCATATCCCCTCCATAGCACATCGAATTCAAATAAGAATGCATCAGTGTCCTCTGATGTAAGTCCATGAAATGTAGGGATGTGTTGAAGAGGGATTGCTTTCATGGGCGCATTTGCTGCGGAATCCACTATAGGATACTACAATGTAGAAGTTTGAGTATTTTCCTAATTCTGCACCATAGGATCGAATATATGCCAATAACCTTCCGGGATTTCTAGGAGGGTATTCCTAGGCTGAGAAGGAACGACCTTGGCAGGGATTGTTTTAATAACACTTCCCCTATCTAGAATTTCTATTTGAGGGAATGGGGTGTCTTCAATAATAATTTTTACCGCGCTCCCCTTATCTGCGCTATTTAACGGCTGGATTATCCTAGGAGGAGACCTTGGCTCTCCTACTTCCCCTGTTTCCCCTTCTCCTTCACAAAGATTGCTTAGATTCCCTTCCTGCAGTCATTCTGGAACAGAATTTTCAATTTCTTGAAAGTCCTATTCATCAGTCTAACTATGCGCCTCAGCAAAGGCTCCATATGGTGATGTTGTGGCCTAAAGGGAGCTAGTAGGTTGTTTAGAATTAGTCTTTCTGGGGCCTACCGACGGCTGCGATTCAGTTTTCTTATAGATTTCGTCTATGAAGGTTGTTCAGCCAAGGGTCACTGACCCTTTGGATTTTTCGGGCTTGGATGGAGGTTTTATATTCTTTTCTGGCTTTTTCTGCTTAGTCATGCACTCTAATAAACTACTAAATCCTATTCAACCAACAATTTTGCTAAGAGAGCGGACGGTGGAGGAGGGCTTTTACATGCTCTATACGCAAGTTCTTACTATCCATTTTTAAAATCCAACTCTCCCTTAGTGGATTTGCGCACTACTCTGTAAAGGGAAAATGGCTATACTCTTTCCCCGGCAATGGCACCAAAATGTAGAGCTATAACTAGGGTCTCCCACACCTCTAATTATCCTACATTAATAAATCAATCCGGGAACATTTTGTTATTGTAAAGAGTAACTCAATTTGAGGCTATTCTTCCGAGTAATGCTTAGTAGTATAGCGTTCAGAAAATACAAGAGTAAACAGATGCTAAACTATAACTAAATCACTCCAAAAAGATATAATCACACAAGACAGTTTATCAGTCAAGGGTACGGAAGCGATAACCCATCCCTCTAGAAACTGATGGAAAGGAAATTAGAGCATGGACCATAGGTCTGGGAGCTGGGCAGCGTCTGTTGAGACTCACTACAGCCTTAGACCTTCTCTCACACCAAAACAACAAATGCAAGTAAATGGAACGTCAGCAAGTAAAATGGAACAGCAAAAAGGAAATGGAACAACAGTAAATAGAACAACAGTAAATGGAACAACAGTAAATGGAACTACAGTCAAAAGAACTAAATCTCGCAAGTCAAAACCAACTTACTCACACTCTGCTATAACATTCTTCTCTCTTAAAGCAAACTGGATGGAATATACTTTATGGAACAACACTCATTGATGAATTATGGAACAACAATAATCGACCATATATGCATGCCTCGCATTAATATAGTAATCTGACAATTAAGGGTAATATAACTATGTTTCTAAACAGAATAACATTACTTTCAGATTCCAATAATCGAGATTTCAAATGAATCAAATGATAGTAATATTCACGCAGACGCTCTATAATAGAAATAACTGGTTTGAGACTAAAAGCATGCGATTCAACTCTGAAGAGATCCAATTATACAGTGCAGTGTCATTACATGGATTTTCTGAGAAAAACCATTAATGCATTGATCATAACAGAGCATAGCATAGAATATGAAAGATATATCATATTACCGAGTAATAAAGATAAGAAAACCACGCATAAATCATAGTATAATGATACAAAAGCAAGTGTCCTTCGGAGCCGGGCCCTTAGCTGCCAATGGTACACCGCCTTAGGTTACTCCATACGCAAAGATGAAATAAACACCAAGTCTTTTATACTAGGTCTCAGTGAGACTCGATGATCAAAGTTTTGTCTGGAACTGAAAATTACAAAAATAGGAGTCCCCTTTGCTCAACGATGTTGTTCCTTTATATAAAAGTAACGGCAGGGATATCTAGGTATCAAAGATAAGTAAAACAGTGATCCCTCAGGATCGAAGATCTTGATGGATTCGCCAATCTGTTAATCCTTTACTTTTCTTTCTCTCTTTCGCCAAATTTATATCCCTTCTTCCTTTCCTGGGTTATTCAGCTTTGATTTGCTCGATCTCGTTTGCATCTAGTTCCCTTCAAGAGGGACAGCAGTTATTCCTCCTCTGTTTTTCGCTTTTGGACGGCAACTCCTCGTTTTCACCTTTCCCTGTATAGAAAAACAACAATTATCAATGATTAAGCTTCCCATGTTAATTCTTACACATTTTATTAAAATTCTTTATTTCTTTAGATTCATAATGTAGAAAAGGTTACAAATATTACTGAAAAGGCACTAAATTGTTTGTCAAAATCATACCTTTCAAGTGCTCCACACACGCGACCGCAGTCTAGCCCCCATATCAGAGCCTTTTAATTAGAGGTTATGAATCAAAGGTTTCACTTCGATTTTTCAAATTTCCACAACGTTTGATCACTAATCTCCCATATGTGACACCATCACTACCATGTATCTACCACGTGTAACCTTTTGAATGATTCCATGTGCCACCTTTTTTTTTCCTGTTGTGATCCTTGAAAATATCGAATCCGCCTGCCACATGTCAACCCTTTTGGCACATCTTGATGATGTTAGCCTCCCCATGTCACTTGTCTCAACCAATTAATACCTGCAATGAGTCCCTAAATGCATCCAATCACATATTGCAACTCACAATATCAGTGCTTTTAAGATGTGGTCGCTTCTCGAAAAGTTCCGCTTAAGAGCAGATGTGATGTTCTATTGAATTATTTTCCATACCTCTGGAGGGTCTAGATATCGGAATGAAAGGAAATATCCAAAGTCAAAAGTCGAAACTTGAAAGAACAAGTCATTTGGAGGTGGATAAGGATCGCTATCTATTTGAAATAGATAAGGCACTCGCTCCTCGGACGTGCAGGGCATTCTTGTCGGATTATTGGTGAGACAAACCTCTTTATAATAGAGTTATGTGAGACTAATAACATTGTTGAAATTATTTTTGAAATTTCCAATACATGTAGCATTGGTCCTATATAATAATAAACAATTTTGAATGTCTGAACTATGATATTGACCTCCAACCACTAATCTGCAACCCTAATTGTTTTATCATACCAAAATTAAATGTGAAATCACATTTGCCCCTTATCGTAGCTTTTGGAATATAGCCTCTGATAAGATTTACTCTCTATGCATGTATCTTTTCTCTCTCTGTCTATTTTTATTCATTAATTACCATTGGTTAGCTGACTATGTGCATTTACTATCATTTTATTCTCTCTCATACGAAGATCAAATGTTTTACACCCTTGTATAATGGAAAATTAATATGATCAATCAACCCTTTTCTTCCCATAGATTTTCAAAATATTTCTTCTGGTGTGAAGGTTTCAATGCCCGAAAACTCCCATGTATATTTAATTAATCAATATGCCTTATTTTTTAACGATTGCAACTTAAAACCTCTACATGCATCTTGGTCTTGGTGGCTATTCTATTTATTAATCTAATTAATGGACCAAGCATGTGTGTTTACTTTCACTTTATTATCGCTCGCACAAAATTGATATGTTTTATGCCCTGGAAACTTTATTATATGTGTTTATTCAAATGAGCCATGTTCATATTTTGGAGAGGACTTTCGACTTGGAAAATTTCGGAAAGGATTCTTCTCATATCGAAGTTTAAAAATCCCGAATCTCCCATGTATATATAATCAATATGTGACATTTTCCTTTGATTAAGGTTAGAAACTTATCCACACATCCTGACATCGAGCATTGTTATATTCAATAATCTAATTAATGGCCTATCTATGTGCATTTATTCTCACTTTATGCTTGCTCGTATGATAATCTATGTCATTGTCTCTGTCATTGGTAACCCCGTGACCTATTCCAGGTGTCCTAACTATTATTTCTTGGTCCCTTTGCTTAGCTTGTAGATGGGCATGTGCTCTATTTAGCCTCTTCATGTCGCACTATTATGCTGATTTTTTAAGTTATATTTTCTCTTGTTGTTTTTGTGCTATTGTTGGTCTCTTGATGTTTCTCTTGTTGTTGCTACTGAACGTTGTGTTTTTGTCTTTAATTAGATAACTACCTCATAATTTCAATAAAAAATAGGTGAAAATTGAGAACCTGCTAACCATATCATCTTCTGCACTCAAATGGAAAGTATGAATATTTTCATACTAGGTGTATAACTTAGAATACTATGCTCTTTATCATGACATGCAACACACCTACCTGGAGAGTTTTTGAAATGCCATATATAGATAACCAAATTTCTATGCTTAAAGGTTTCAATTTTCCTTTTCCCTTTCCTTTGACTATTGGCAAAAATCTAAATTGTAAATATTTCTTTTTCATTTGGCTCCAAGTATGCCAATCCTATGAATGATCATGCTCGCTTCTTTATTTCCACTTCTCTTCCAATGTTGACAACATTTTATGGGCTTTCATCTTTTAGGACAACTAGTTTCCTCATCATCATGGAATTTTCCTTCACAATGAAGGCCATCACTTTGTTTCTCTTTGGCTCCACAACTATCTAACCAACTCCACCATCTTACTTCCACAAAGATATCATCCCAACGCTACCATATTTCTCTCTAACATTACCTCTTAGCACAAAAATTTTCTTTTGTCTACTCACAATTCCCAGGTCATCTCTAGTGCCCTCCAGTTGGACACAATTATCATTCTCAAAGAAGTTAGTTGCACGTTTTTGCAAAACTATGCATATATTCACTCTTCACCATATTCTTGATGTTTTTTTGTTCCTTCCCTCTCTCTTCCATTGTCACTGCGACTAATTCCACGTTGCCTTTCTCTCTCTTTCCTTATTTTCGAGAGTCTACAGATTATTGAATTAAAAGTTATTGAATGTCATGCAACTTTGATTGCAGCCCTATACCTTCTTCAAATTGTACAAATGTCGACATACCAACTAGCCTCTTCAACGTCACACACCCCCGCCTCATCTACTATTTCTTCGACACAATATTCTGCATCGTTATCAACTTGGTTTTCCTCCACTTTGTCTACTTCCATTCCATTCATGATGCTAATCCCCTGTCATAAAAAATGGTTGATCCAGGGTATGGTGCTTGGAAAAACATCCATTCAATCCTACAATAATGCTCAAGGGTCCAAAAAGATATTTGTAACTGACCTCATTTATTTTTCCAATGATATAATCCATTTCTCTGCCTTCAGTGATCTAGAAAATTCATTGCATTACCTTGTCCAAATTGGGAAGATTTACATGGTTTCAAATGGCATTGTAAATCCAACAAACACAAATTACAACCATCTATATAGAAAATGGGAAGTCTACCTCTCTACAACTTCCACTATTGAACCTTCCTTAGTTGGTGTTCTGACAATTCCTTTCCACCATTTTTGTTTTAAATATATAGATGAAATCAGATCTGCAAACCTCGGGTCAATTGTTGACATCATTGGCATTGTTAGGTCCACTTCTCCAACTTCCACCATTCATCGAAGAGATGGCTCTAAAACACCTAGGAAAAATCACAGCTTGGAAGGAATATCTGGCTATAGTATCGACATCACCCTATGGGGGCATCATTGCTACACCTTGGGCAAGCAACTCATTGAGCTCACCTCTTTTGATGCTTTGACCATGATTGCAATCAAAGGGGGTCACATAGCCAAATTTAATGGAATAATTTTTGGGACTATCTCAACCACCAACCTCATGCTATATCCCACCATTCTAGAGACTAAACAGTTAGAATCATGGTTTCATCAAAGAGACCGCTTGGCCTCTTCACCATCATTTGTAGAAATTTCTTGAGAATTTACAATTAGGGCCACCCACAATGTACAATTTTCCACCTCATAGACTAGTATCCCAACAGAAAACTAACATTGTTCTCTGTGCGTGGAACTATCACCTCTATTGACATGCAAGATTTCCACTTCCTTGCATACCATCTCTCATATGATGACATGCAATGCATGAAAAATGTTTTCAACCACTCAAATGGAATGTGGTACTACACAAAATGTGGTGGGGCCTTCTTGGAATGTGACTATCGGTATGCGCTAAAATTTTAAATGCATGACCACACAGGCATATTGGAAAATGTCATCGCATTTTATAATGTTGAAACTGAACTCATGGGTGTCCAAGAAAGATACTTATTCATACTCTCCAGTGATCCTGGTGCTATCCACAAGCTTCATGCAAAGGTTTAATGTCATCCTTTCCTCTTCACATAGTGTGTGAAAACAAATATCTTCAATGGTGTGGACCATTTCAAGTGTGTACTAATCAATTCTAAGGAAATCGCCTATACCCTTGCATGTTTCATTCTCCTCTAAGAAATTGAAAAAATGTCTACTACTTTAGTTGTTTGACATCTTTAAAAGTTGATTTCCTTTCCCCATGCCACCATGAAGTGTAAATAATAGCTTCTATATGTTTTTCCATTCATTGTTGTTTTGTCCCTTTCTGCGCCCCTTCTTTTTGTTTGCTTCATCATTGTACTTCTCTTCTTTATGTATATACACCTATATGCATGTTGTAGCTTCCACCTTTGCATATTTCTCCATCTTTTACATTTGCATATAGTATATATGTTTTTTTCTTCTTCCTTCTAAACAAAATAGAATATTTACATCCTTTTATATTTTTATTTGTGCACCTAAATAAAAACATTGGCTTCTTACAAAGGGTTGTCATTTGGTTGCCTTAAATCTACTTGGTAAATGAATGATAGATAGTTATTGATCACTACAAAAATACTTTACTGAAATAAGCTTAATTCTATTCCATTCTACGCTGCAAAGATGGCTTTGAAAAAGTTCCAACGACAAAATTTGAATTGCACAACATTAGTACATAATATCAAAGAAACATAAACTCTATAATAAAAAGGTCTGTCTGGCCACTAAACCTAATCTACTTTGTCAAAAGACACATCTAATTTATAAGTTAGAAGGGACTACTTCGAAAATACACCCACTAATGAATTTATTTATTTTGGGGGCTATGTACTCTATCTTTTCACTTAAGACAACTCTTTTTGATCTCCTATATTCATGTGAACTTTTCTCCCCATGTTTGTATCAGGATGTACATGCTAACATCTTCTGAAAAACCCTCAAGAAATGCTCGGAAGAGACTCGTTTATGTATAGAATAAAGACACGTCACACAAACAAAGATGCCTCAAATATGAAGTTGATTTAAACACCAAAAGCTTTCCAGTTATGCCCTAGTCTAATGTTTCTCTTCCCCAACATCCCAAAGCTTCACTTGCAAACCCATATTCTTTAAAATTCGCTGCTTCCAGTGTACCTAGCCTTCAACTTCCTCTATTCACTGCCACTTCTTGCCCATATACATCGCACACCCCATCATCGACTCATCCTCCTTCACCCTCCCATCCCCATATTTTGGTCAACCCTAGCCTTAACCATGCACACCACCGATTTCATGAAAGGATACATGACCTCTCTCCCTTCCACATATGCTCCATATGCAATGAATCATACCCAAATATGAAAACAAAATTCTTATATGGTAACCTCTGTTGCTCCCAATGAGTAACTACAAAATCCACCCACCACTTCTCCCTTGTGAACAACATGGACCCTAGTGATCAACCATTTGTCCTTATTTATCTAACACAAGTAGAAGAAATTATCATATCAAGTTTCAAACCAATCTTGCAAGTCACTGATGCACAATGTGGACAGTACAAATACATTGGCCATACTGTTTGTTTCCCATAAGAAATCACTGACATCACCAACATTTTACCATGTTTGGTTTCCAAATTAGACATCGTCATTGTTACTAGGCATGGTTGTGACCACAAAACATATGATGTCATTGTTAGGGGGACACGTTTTCTTGCGGATTTAGAGTACAAGCTAGCCCATGATCCCTACTACAAGGATGTCCAACTGGACCAAGTTGTAATATATGCCTTGCCAAATCACCCTGTCGATATGTCTTATGTCATCCATCGTATCTCCCCCTCCTCTCTTGAGCCATGACTTGACTTCCATAATTTTGATGATAACATTCTTGCACACCCCACTCCAAAAAACCTTCAACTATCCTCTTTTGTATCAACAATCCCTAGTTCCCATACTAAGCTTGAATAAATATGCAACTACCTGCAATCTCCCCATCCTAATATCACTACTTCACTTTCTTCTCCATCTGTTTCCCCCTCTGCTATCAATGAATATACCATGGAAGGCCTCCCTGCTATGGCATTCCCCATACTCTTCCCTGCAGGAGCTACTATGATTGGTCAACCATGTCTTAGAAAAGTTGAAATGTAGGAATATGTTGTTCACCTCATACGCTACTATGATAATCATTTTGCCAAACATCCAATATTCTGGTATTACGTATACAACCTTATGTTGTGGCATCATAATTAGGCAAATGTTGTTGTTTCTTTGAAGAGAAAACTTAAAGAGGGCTTTCCAATGACCATTGTAGACCTTCATTCACACCTCCATGACATGCCTGATTCCATGTTTCCTAACCAGATTATGCGCTTCAGATCAGGCCTTAGAGGGACACACTCATTTCTAAACAAACTCAAAGGTGAACTCACTAATATGATCATACAAATAGGTAGCCCTACTTTCTTCTCCACCCTAAGTGCAACTGACACCAAATGGCATGACATGCACATGGTCATGCTTAGCATCCCCCCAAGGATTCATCTAAGTTGTCTCAATGGAAATTCAAGAATATAATCAACAAGTTACATCTTTCAACGTAGTAAATTCATTGCCGATTCAAAATCTTCCTCGAAGAGGTCTTGCAAAAAGGTTTACATGCAAAGGACTTATGGTCTAGCTATTTCCCTTACCATCCTTCTCCTTTTTGTTTCTTTGTCTGGATGTACAGTCACCACACAAAATTTCCCTTTTTGTCTTTTCAGGTATGAGTGGCAACTTAGGGGATCCACACACATACATGGTTTCCTTTGGCTTGAAAATACACCTAATATGGACAACCTTGATTGGGATGACCAAGTCATGATGGATAGAGCCAAGTGCTTTTTCAATGAACAAATTTCTACTTGGAATCCTCGTGCTCTTGAACAATGTGGACCTTATGTACACATCTTTGTAGATAATGACTCATGCATCCTCCCAGGACCATTGATATTTGCATCCTCTTGTCTTGAGGACTATGAGAATCATCTTAATTGCATTCAATGGCATACAAAATTCCACCCCTCTTCATGTCTTCGAAAAAACGGTCCTACTCTTGTTTTCCTCTATGGAGTTTGATGGGATTTGAATCCCACCTTCACTTTGATCATTAACAACAGTGGACGAAAGAAATATGTGCCCTCTTGTAATGATGATAGGTTAAGTGTACACAACTCGAGCATGCTATCCATATGGAGAGAAAACATCAATTGCCAGCCATTTTTGTCACAGTATGTTGTTTTGTGCTACATCGTGAAATACAGATCGAAACCAGAAACAAAATCATAAAGTTATCAAAAAATTTTGTCACATATCTCCCAGGTTGTCCACCCTGAAACACGTATTGTTAATGTTGTCTGAAAAATGTTAACAGAAACAATTGTCGATATGGACATCGATGCACAAGAAATATGCCACATGCTACAAAAATGGCCCCTTTCACTTTGTAGCCACTCATTTGTTTCCCTCAATGTTACTCAAAAAAAAAAATTGATATGTTTCTCATGGTCTAAGTTCCCCCTTCCTGACACCACCCTTCATTATAGCACACATGAATAGACCTACTTCTCTTGAAACACTAACTCGTCTTGAAGCTACACACTCTTGGTCCTTTTCTACTTGCCAAAAAGATAACCAGTGGAAACAAATAATTCCTTGCAAGATTGTTCATGCATTTTCTTCATATTCCTTGATCCCTTCTATTGTTAATACATCCTACACTTCTTTCTGTTGAAGTGAACTACTTCTATACTTCCCTTTCTTCACACTCCAATCGGAAATAGCCTCCCCTTGTAAAGAAATCATTTCACATTAGGAATAAAAAATATATGTGAATGTTCCATGGCATGTTCATCGTGCCCCTGAAAACCCCCTGTCCCTTTGCTCTAATGACATTTCCATTAATGATATTCCGAACCCCATGAATCCATAGATACCGATGAATGGAAATTCCTTTCTTAGTTACAGCCTAGAAACATCATGGAAATGGAAGAAATTGTCATGCTTGGACATCACGACTTTGGCTCTAACCACGATTGGGCCTATACTATGATCCCTCTCCCCTTACAAGAGACATCCATATGTTTCATAGACTTTAGTTGCTTATCCACCCAAATCCATTCTAGCCCATCTCCAGTTCCCTACTCACTTACCTCACTCTCACCCACCCACCAAGTTGCTTTCACCATTGTCCTCACCCACTTTAGTACCACTTCCTCCATTCCTCCACTTAGAATGCTCATTCAAGACATTTCTGGCATGGGGAAGTCTCATTTAATTGATTGCCTGAAAGATACATTTCTTTTTTAATCTCTTCCCAATTCAATTCCATTGCTCATGATCGCTCCAATAGGTGTTGCAACATTTAACATAAAGGTGCTTACAATCCATTCTTCCCTTTACATTCCTTTAGTTTAAATGCATCCTCTTTAGGGCCAACCACTTTTGCATCTCCAAGAAAAAAAAATTCTTGTGAAATACATTTTAATCAATGAAATGAGCTTTATTGGCCCTAAACTTCTTTCACAAATAGATGGGAGGTATTTCCTTTGTATCACAATGTTCCTTTCGGGAATCGGCCTATCATACATGTTGGTGATCTTGGGAAACTACTTCTTATGAAGGACATCCCCATGTATTTTGGCACATCAGGCAGTAATTCATTGTGGCATAGCTTGACATGGTCGTCACATTATCTACCATCTTTCATCAACAAGGGATGAACCCTCTTCAAATTACATTCTAACAATTGCAAATGAATTTTAGAAATGAAACACCAAGATTCAAAGACTGGAACCTTCTCATGTCAAGAACAAATTCCTTTTTGTCAAAGGATGAGCATCAGGAATTTGACAATGCAATTAACCTATATCAAACCAACCTATCTGTGAAATCGCATAACAAACAAATGCTCAAAAAATTGAACATTTCAATTGCACACTGCTACATAGAGAAAAGGAACCACCATCCTACTGTTGCACACCAAGAATATGAATAGTTGGATGCAAACGTTCTTATTTGGAATGACCAATAGGTTTTCCTCACCTGTAATTCGTGGGTTGGAGTAGATCTTGTAAACAGAGCACTTGGAAAAGTAATTTCCATTTTCAATGCAGCTAGATGAAAACTCCCTCAATTACCATCCTTTATTGTTCTTGACTTCTTCCAATACAAAGGTCTACCAAGGGATTCCTTCAACCCATCTTATGTTCCACTTTCCCCAATAATGGGAGGGTCTCGCAGGAAAATTCCCCTTCGAATGGCATGAGGTTCGACAATATAGAAATCACAAGGAATGACATTACCAAAGATGACAGTGGACATTGGCAACATAGACCGACAAGGTTTAACATTCACTGTTATCTACAGAGTTCGAACATTGGCCGATCTTCGCATCTCTCCACCATTTTCCTTCAGTCGCTACTCCCGAATGCAAGGAAATTCTTACATCAAGGGAGGTAACAAGAGGAATTGGTACTAGCATAAATGTCTTTACAACCACCTCATGTTGGATCCCTGCGTCTAGCGCCTTTTGATTCGCTTCCAGTAAGCATACTTTACATTCAATTTCATAATAGTTGTTTTCTTTTACAAGTAGGTTCTGCCAAACTTAGTTAAAATTCCATACATTTTCTCCTTTCTATAGATTAACATATTGTCTACATTTATCTTTAGAAAAGAAGACAAACTTTACAAGTTCACATTTCACTGATTTCTATGAGAATATTTCTACAACTCTGCTTGAAATAAAAAACTTTCAAAAACACTTAATAGTGAAATAGAAACTCAAATGCCTATTCTCACTTACTTCCAAATCTCCTTTCATCTCTCCAAGGACTGACTTACCACAAAAGTTCACAACGATTTTTCCAAACAACAAAAAGACTCAAAACGAACAAAATTTCCAAACTGTTGTGGTAAAAAAGACAAAACTCCCAACTTGACTTTATTGTTATCATATTGGTAAATGGGGAATCCTATGTATTTGCAATTGCCTTTTCGATCATTTGTTATTGCACTTTTTCTTATCCTGTTGTTATTTTTTATTTTTCAATTTGACTTAATATTTTTTTTTTTACAACTTCTTTTTTACTATTCATTAATTAGAATAAATGAAACAAATAGCCCCCGAGTCCAACACTTATATTTTCATGTGACTTTAGCCCTTTTATATTGAAGTAACCCCTTCCAATTTCATTTTAGTAAGCATACTTTTGATTCAATTTTAAAATAATTACTTTATTTTACGGATAGTTGTTGTGAAACTCAGTTAAACTAAAAAACTTTCCCCTTTCTAAAAATAATATAATGTTCACTTGTGTTTAGGAAAAAAAATGGACAAATTTTACAAGCTCGCATTTCGATGATTGACATGAACATGGTTTTACAACTCTAAGTCAAATCAAATACTTTCAAAATGCTTGAGAACAAAAAAAAAAGAAAAAAAATGGCTCTCACTTACCCACAAATATCTTTTCATCCTTAAAGGATTTGTTCTGATATGTGATTATCACCAACCTCTGATATCGGAGAACATGTGAGATTAGCATATCTCAATATCGAATTCCAGCCCCATTAGGGTATTTTTTAGGTCTAAAATTAGCCTCCTAAGGAAATTATAAAATAATAGTGGAAATAATAAAATAAGATTAGACGACATCATAAAAATTAGAGGGGAAAAAGAAAAAAATTATTTTTTCAACTCATATTTTCAACTTATCTCCCTATGGGTTTACTCAAATTTCGAGTGGAAACACTCGTTGAATGCATAATTTGATTCCTCATCCAATAAGTACACATGTTGCATACTTTCGATGGACCTTGCTACATGAAAACGGATAAATACATGAAAAATGTGATTGTAATCACGTTTTTCATGTATTTCTTAGTTTTCGTGTAGCAAGGTCCATCGAAAGTTTGCAACATGGATACTCTTTTCATGAGGAATTAAATCTAAAGAGTAATCCTGCTTATAATTTCAGTAAACCTTTAGGGAGATAAGTTGAAAGTATGAGTTGAAAAAGTAGTTTTATTATTTTTTTATCTTTTTACTTTTTACTCCAAAAATTGTGGATCATCCCCCATGGTTGACATCATCATCTTGAATCCTATTGGTTCTTATAATTTTTATTTTGGTTGTACATTTTTCTTAGGAGGCCCATTCTAGACCTCAAAAGTCCCCTAATGTTTATCCCATATCAGAGAGTAGAGATTTTGAATCGTGTCACATAACAAAAACGTCGATAGAGAATCTCTGATTTGCTAAAGCAGAGTCTAGTATGCCATGTTGGCTCCTCCAGTAGTGATTATTATAATACAATGAAAACTTTTAAAAGCGCTATCACTTATGTGTTTCAAAGTGTAGATATTTGCGTATTATTATAAAGAACCAATGTTATATGTATTAGAGTTTTACTATCAGAGACTTCTAAAATGATTCTTCAAATGTCATAACTCTAATATAACTATATTATCCAAAGGTTCATCCAACCAATACACTCCAACCACTTTATGGATTTTTTTCCACGTCATTCTGACCAATCATGTGAGGGAAAGTCTAGTTCCACCAATCAAAAGCCTACCTTGACTAGGGTTTTGACCATCAAAATGATAAGGTTGTCACAAAATTTCCTTTAGGTTCATAGCCTCACTCCTATGCACCACAACAAATCCTTCCCTCTAATTCTTGTCATGACTTAGCCAAGGGACCTTAGCTCTGCATTGCTTAGGGTCTTAGATGAAGAGCTCTAGAGCCTCCTCGATTATAAGCTTTGTTATTGCAAAGGCTTCTTAAACTAAGTCTTGTCAACTATATCTCTATCTCAGGAATCTTGTACACTCCCAAAAGTGCTTCACAGTTTGATGATGATACCTTTGGTTACTTAGGACAATCTACGACGTTATCCCTCCTAAACTTGGGTGATATATTATCTAATGGATTCGTGGCCATCAATTCTTCCCTTCCAACTTGGAGGGAATCCTACCCATGACAGCATAGGCGCTTTTGTGTCGGTTACATACCACAGTTTGGTGTTGACTCCTGAGAGGTTCTTACCTCTCTGTCTACACATCGATGGTGCTAGACCCTATGCCGAGCATGCAAGTAGCTCCATGTTGCCTGAAAAAATCTTCTAGTGCCTCAAAAACCATCCTAAGACGCCAATAATAGGTATCCAACCTACTGAGAAGGCCAGGTTGTAGGTCATTTAGCCAACTTTTTTTGCTCATCTGATCCCAAAGGTAAACTACCCTTGACAGTAATCCAATGCTTCCCATGCAACACAACAACTTGTAACTCGAAAAAAAAAAGCATGCAAGCAGATAAAGAACTTACTATCCAGCGGGTCTTCCATGTAGTCTTCGTATTAATAAAAGGGTCTCAAAACCCACCATATTCCAAGTTTGATCAAACCTCTCATGGGTTGAACATGACATGTAATGAGTTCTATATTTTCCTTAATAATTTATTAATCTTTGTTATCACGTGGTTCATTATTCTTCCTAATCTTTGTTATCATGCAGTTTGTTATAACATGCGATTTGTTATGCCTCTTTAGCATCAAACATTCTATGCTTACCTTTGGCAATCATTACACACATGTTTGCCTTCAGAGTTTACACACACACACACACACACACACAAATATATTTCATCCCCACAAGGATGTACCACATATGAAAACATAATCAACATAATGTGATCCTTCAATCCATAACTAGTAGTGAAATAAGAGGTTTACTCATCGGAACATTCAAAATGACACAACACAAAACATTTACAATATGGGTACCTTCGATTTGGAGTGGGTGCCATAACATAATTAACTCATTTTAATAATTGTATCGAGTCATATCAGAGGTAATCAAAACATTCCACAGTTTGAAAATTTGTGTTATAGTAAAGCTCTGATATGGTGGATGTCAAATTACAATTAAATTTGTTTTAATATCAATATCGCATCCATCTTGTTGGCCATTGTAGATGATGGCATATAACGAAAGTTCTCATAAATAGATGTGATCTTAAATTAAATATAATCTTATAATTATACCAAGTTAGCAAGTGAATCAATGATCGACGATATGATATCGAAGGTTTCATTCGAAATTCCCAATATCAAGGTAGACACGAAATCTTATTAATCAACATTAATACACCATATTGGGTCTGTATATTGGAGATTGGAGAAAATATGAGCTCGCGTATTATGGCATGTCACAGCACACACCTTCAAGCATATCAATGGGATATGGATCTCGGAGGAGTGCTCTATTGCAAGTCAGAGAATAGGGGGTTTCAAGTTCTATCATATCAGAAAAATATTGAATCATCAACTACACATATATGATACCATTGTTTGTTTGTATACTTAACACATTTCGATTTAAACACAAAAATGGTGATATTGATCTAATCACATAGAATAACATATATTATGACAAACTTCAATTAAAATAGTACTTTAGCCAAAAAACATAGTATCAATGTAAAGATAATAGTACCTGATACACATTCACTCTGCTCATAAGTAAAATTGTTCTGGTTCTTCTTTCTATTAAGACTTGTTTACATTCATAGTAGTAAAAACCAAAATACTTCTTGCAAAATTTCAAAACCCCTTTGCTTCATAACATTGAAGGGGATTTAAAGTTTAAAATCAAAACTCAAATATAGAAAATTCCATAAAATGTTCCAATGGTCCAAACAAACCACCCTTAAAAAGAATACAAACTAATAGTACAGTCTTGTTATAACAAATTGATCAAAACTTGGATGAGGACTACTCTAGAAATCATTGTTGAAGTTCACATATATTCTTCATTGTCTTCAATTCAAGTGGATTTCCACGCCTAATGCACATTTGTGCAGTGAATAATGCATTGCTAAGTGTTGACAGCACTTGACTGGCTATATTTAGAAGACACTTCAGCGTCAACGATTTCCCATGTGGTTTGACTAGGAAATGCGAATGGAATTCCAAGTCAATATTTGATAGGGATTTTATCCACTCAACCTTCTTCTTTAATAATTTTTTCCAATATTTTGTCAATATTTTAACATCAGGCAACGTATCTTCTGGGAAGTCCAAGATTAAATTTTCCTAGAAGAGGATAACATTAATTAATTGAGTCATGATGGTAGATATGTCCTTCGCACTATAGATTTCCATATCCACAGTTTTAACCCTTATCTCCCATTCTTGGAAGACAATCTCTTTCTGAGGTTCTTGTATTTTGGGCAGATTTGTTAATTGGCCCTTAGATTTGTTCTGTCAACCAATGAAATTGGAGATTTTGTCTTCAACTTCCTTCCTATATGTCCTCAGATTTGATAGTAGATTCACAATTGCATCAGATGATTGGCACATCTCTTCAATAATGCCCATGTTTTGGAAAAATAGAACATGTTGATGAGAAACTAGGTTATTTAGCTCCCCTGCTTCTTTCCTCAATTTTTTCGTCTCAAGATTAGCCTTCAGTTGCTCAATCATGTGCTCTAGCTCTTGTATATGGGCATCCCGACTCTTCATGCTAGATTCATATTGAATATTCAGCCCATAGAAACTAGTTTGCAATTGTATAAATTGAGCCTGTCATTGCTGGATGGCTCCTTGCTTTTCATTTTCTAAATTTTGTTCAAGATGCCTTATTCTATCATCTTTCTCCCTTAGGAGTTGTTGCACTTTTGTGGCTTTATCAATTGTTGCACTAGCATAGGCTCCTACATATTGTGATAGTCTCCCAATATCTTCAGCAGGGATCACTTTCGAATCTTTCCACAGTACTAAGAAAGTGGTAATTTTAGGGATCAAAGACTACCTATGTTCAGTCCTTCTCCTCTTTCTCTTCCTATTGACTACTGCTCTGTGTTTCAAACTTTAAAATACATCTAGGGAAGGAATCTCCTCAATATTGAGAAAGACCTTAGAGGTAATAAAAACTGGGATGATTTCTAGATCATTGTTTTCCATAGTTTCCTTAGAAGGATCAACAATGATTTATCTCTTCTCAATGATTATAGAAATCTAAGAAATCTGTGTTTGTGACAAAGTTTTTCGTTTTTTAGGGCCACTCTCTTTAATAAACTAATCCCAAATCTTATCCAGACTTTCTTTTATCACTACCTTCTTTGCCTTTGATTCACTAGCTATCGATGTTTCAGTTACATGAACTACATCTTGACTTTGCGATGTGCATGCTTCTGTGTGTTATTCTCTGTTATGGTGATTTAGATTCAAAATTTCACTAGACAGATGGGAAATCATGTTAACCCTATATTGATGAAACTACACTAATTCCTCGGGGTTGAGCCGTGTTGTTGCTTATCTTTCAACCTCTAAATAATTTAACTTCAGTTGAAAGAAATCATCAAATTGATCAAGCTCACTTGTAAACTGCCCAATCTTTGTGTGTGTTGTAATATTTTTTGCAGCATCAATTGGATCATACTACCAATTTGGAATGGTTGGAAATTTCATCAGTTGGATTTCCTCCATCTCCCTAGTAGCATGTTTGGAATTCTCTAAAGAATATAATGCACAAAGATATGAAGAAATAGGCCACATTGTCTTTTTTCTTTCTTTCATGACCTTAGACAGGCTATTTCCCATAGTCTGGTAGGCTATTTCACAGGTTAGGAGCTTATCGGGCACATGAAGGGGCAACACGTGAGGTCGTGTAAGGCTAACAAAAACTCGAACATAGGTAAATGATTCCTCCCCAAAATGTCTTCGACTGTTAACAGGTTAATGTTGGCTTGAGCAGATTCTAGGGCACTTCTTATTGAAAACAAACTGGTATATAGGAAGGACAACACCATGGCTAATCTTGTAGAAATGGGGTCAATATTTTAACTCCCATAGAATATTATGGTAAATTTGAATAGGCAAAGGGTCTTCATTAGTCCATTTCCATCCCATGGATGGAAAATCTAAAGTGAAACAAATAAAATTCAGAATGTAGGCACTCATGTAGAATGGGAGAACAATAGTTCCAGTAAACTTATTCTTTTTCCTATATTCTAGGATTACATTGGTTAGGTTGTTGGATAGAATAGCTCCCCAGTCCATTAAATATCTATCAGAGGCAGCTTCAATCAAGGGTTCCCATTTCTTTGAAAACTTTTCGGTATTCTCATAGACAAACAATCTACACCTCATTTCAGCAGCAAAACAATAGGGGGCATTCATAGAGGATATAACATACATACCCTTGTCCTCTCTCTTATGCTTGCTAGGGTCTCTTCTCCATCCTTGAATGAACTCAGATTGGTGTTCATTTTCCTGGATGAACTTCTCAACAAACTCTTTATCGTATTTCTTCAGAGTTGTTGGGAGGTGGTACATTGCAGAAAAGTCTTTTGTAGTGAAAGAGTTGATGAATGTCTATCTCTTGGTCATGAAGTTCCTATCTGCACTTTTCATATGATTAATGACCCACTTGATCATACCCATATATGCTAGATGCTTGGCAGAGTGCCAATTCTATGGAGAAACGAATTAACCACATCATTGTATGTAATTCCAAAATAGGAACTCTATCCTATGTTGTTACTATTCTTTCTGTGACTTTTGGCCCTTCATCTTCAAAAATATTATAAATCGCCTCCCAGCTAGATACCCTAGCATTAGGGGTGCATGTTGCATCGGAAAATAGGGCAGGAATTTCATTGGCCTCAGGAGGAGGACCAATTGACTATTGTTGAATGAGAATTTCAATTCTAGCTTTAGTTGGTCGAGACATTTCTCATGAATTATATTTATCAGGACTAGCCTACAAGGAAAAAACACAAAAATTACTAGTGCCCACACTTTGAGAAAATGACCAATTATGCATGAATCCAATACTTTTACGAGTGAAATTTTCAGGAATCCTTAGTATTAATGAAATCATTTATAATATTGAAAACCATAAACTCACTACATTTCACCATTAATTAACAAAACCTGCATCCACATGGCCTTCGACACATGTCAGCTTTAACGGACATTTTTATGGGAGAAATCACATTGTTATCCTACCAAAACTTGTGATCCTGTCTATCCCTGAACCTGATTAATTTTATCATAACATATTTAATATCAAATCCCATCCATCCTTCATCGCAACTTTTGGAATGAAACCTTCAATTAGATCTATTGATCTCCGATTGCTATATGTCTTACTATACGCATTAGCTTTACCAGAGATTTTTATCAAAAAAATTAGATGGTTTTCCTCGTAAAACTTGTGATCTCATTTATCCCCAGACCTGATTTATTTTATCAGAACATCTTTTATATAAAATCACATCCACCCTTCATCGCAGCTTTTGGAATGGAACCTTCTCTTGCATCTGCTAATCTCTGATTGTGATATGCCAATAGCCCTTGATTCCTTTCAACTCTTTGTGATCGTCACAATATCCCCGAAATTCGAGCCCTCTCTATCAGCTATTTCCATTCAGAGGTTTAACCTTCGTGGACGAAATGTGAATTCATTGATTGTCCATCATCGATCACCTTCTTCATTTGGCCATTCATCCTATATCTCTTCATATGACCACAGTCTAGCCCCCTTATCGAAACCCTTCAATCGGAGGTCTCACTTTGATGCACAATATGCCTCAACCTCTGATCATTGTTCTCCCATATGTGACGCCATCCCTTTCACGCATCTTCCACATGTCACCTTGTGAGTAATGCCACGTGTTATCCCATTTTGGCCTATTGTGAGCCTTTAAACTGGGGGTTAGAGGGGGGGTGCAACCCCCCCTTCATTGCATCGATGCACAATGGGGGGGTCATAGGGGGTTTGAAGGGGGCAGTCAGCCCCCCTCTACGGGATTTGAGGCAGCAACTCGGAAATTTTTTTTTGGAGCCTATATTAGGTGGGTGGACCTACCTATGGTTTTCTGCATGGTTTTCACACATGGTTTTGGGCGCGATGGTTTTTAGTCCATGGTATTGGATGCTTCGACATGCATATATATGTATTGTAACATTGAAAGGAACATAATGAAAAATCAATCGGGTAGTCCCGTTTTTGGGATCCAGGGGAAAATATCTATTTATATTTTTTTATGTGTTATGCTCTCACTATTGTTTATTTTCTATGTTTCAGAATTCATATGTAGTTAATTTCTGTACGGGGTTAAAACCTATAGTAACTATCGAATCTTCCTACCACATATCAACTATGTTAGCAGACCATAATGACGTCAGCCTCTACGTGTTAGTTCTCGCAACCAATTACTCACTGCCACACGTCCCTTAACGCATCCAATCATTGTTGCCACGTGTCTCTTTTCGGATCTAGTCATTTTCTACCACGCATACCTTTGGAAGGAGAAAGAAAGCACTCCAGCTTCCTTTGTTTTTCATAGAAATCCTTTGTTAATTTGTTATCACCCATCCCGACACATTAACACTAGTAGCCCATTCTTGGTGATTCCATCGCATATTGTCGTTTTTGAAATGTGGTCACTCTACCTAATATTGCATATTTCTGACGCCTGTCATGTTAAAACCTTTGATACCTAATAAGCTCTCTTTTTGTCTCAAACACAGATGAACTCATGGTCTGCATGTCCTATCATCACTTCTTTGTGCATCTTAGTGAAAATGCTAGTATTAGGAGTTTGACTTCAATAAAATGTCACATTGCAGCACTAATAGGTTGATAATATTGTTGATTTCAATGTTATGATATTGTGACATTTAAAAATCAATGAGATAATAGGTTGTGTTTGAGGTTGAGAATATGTTTGACCTTAATTTCATAAGTATTCTAATATGTCAAATATAATAATTTAGGATTTTCACTTAAATATTATCTCATATTATTAAGTTCTAAAAGTAATAAACTTCAATGTAATGTCACATTGTGACATTTAGAGTGTAATAATTTAAAAGGGTTGACTTAAATAGTATGTGATATTGCAGCATTTAAAATATTAAAAAATGGTTGGTTATGATTGACTTAATACCACATTACGACATTAAGATGTTGAATTCAATATTAAGACCTTAAGAAGTCAATTCCAAGATTATGTTACACTATGGGATTAAGACGTTTATAATATGGTTAGAGGTGGTTGGTTGTATCTTGTTGTGGTTGACTATTCTAATATAGTTGATTTTAATTGACTATGGTTGTCAATGTTGTCTATTATGGTTTACTTTATTTTACTTTACTTAATTTTTGTTAACCCTCATTGAAAATATTTGACTATAACCACATAAAAGTGAATGTAGTGGATTATGGATGATATTTCTTCCCTTGGTGGACTATGGATGAATATTGTTGATTAACTTTAATAAACTATGGTTAATATGGGTGACTTTTGTTGATTTTGGTTGACTATGATGGAATATGGTCAACATTGACCAAATTTCGTTGGCTTATGTTGACCCTCATTAATATTAGTTAACTGTGATTGAACTAATGGTAATTATAGTGGAATATGTTGAAATTTCTTTCTCTTATTAACTATGGACAACTATCGTTACATATGATCGATATTATTTTACTTGAATTGGCTATAATTTACTCTAATGATTATTATTAAATTTGTTTGATTGTGCTCATATATGACATATTTTGATCTTATGGGCGACTACAACATTGCAACGTTGTTACATGGACTAATATAAATCACAATATGAAATTTAGAGGTTGATCATGTGGTTAAGTTCATTGTTATATGATATGTGACATTTAGAAAGGAATAATTTAAGAGGTTGACTTCAATACTATGAAATAAGACAACATTTCGAAAGAATAATATGGTTGACATCAGTATCATGTTATTGAGCTAGGAGGTGCTCTAGATCGCGAATATGGGAAAGATATTGTAGTGAAGAATTAGTTCAATGATGGATGAGCCATTATATAAGAGATTAATGATAAAAATAAATAATATCCATGAAATTAAAAAAATAATAAAAAAGTAAAAATTAATGAAGGTGAGAAGTTGAATAAATTCAATTTCTTATATTGAAATTTTGTTTTTATTAATAAAATTATCAACAATTTACTCTAAAAAAATCATAATATGCACATCCCATTAAAATAAATTTAATAATGACAAATACATTTTCATAATCATAATATCTAAAAGTGTAAAAACTTAATTAATAATTGTATTAATACTTAATATTTACAATACACTATTTTTCATACATATATAGATATATTAGAAATTTATAATACACGTCAAAGAAAAATGGAATACACATATGCATGTAGTTATATGTATTGAAGGTTTTAATAGAATTAGGAATAGGAAGCCCCAAGGGTAACCAACTGTCAGGACCCCGAGTTGGCACCAAGGCCAACAAGCACACATGACAATCCACGAACACTTGGAGTGGCCAAGCACTGAGTTGGGACCGAGTTGGATATCACGTGATGGGGTGTGACTGCACAAGGCAAGGTTCGAACCCATGCAATGAGGAATGAATTGCAGCACATAACACAAAAGTGCTAGAATGATTGGCGCGCCCGTACGGAGGAGGGGTGCTTAGGTCCACACAGTGACAACACAAACCAGCATGCACAAGGTGGAGGGGCACTCCAGTCCACATGGGAACAACACAAGCCAACATGCATGAGTTGGAGGGGTACACACCCTGGGAAAGATCGCACGAGGTCAGGGTGCCAGGCACTACACTAAATGCACACAACACAACATGACAGAGGGTGCACAAGAAGTGTGTGCACATACCATAACACTCAGCCTCACTTAGAAGGCTCGCACCCATGGGTTTTCGCACACCAAGGTGGACCACTCAGGCACCATGATCAGTAGAATCCTTGGTATGCATGACAAGAAAGAAGTCACGAAGGGTGAGAGTTGGAAAGTGAAGGGTGATGCGATGATATCGAAGCAATGGAATGGATGACACAGAAGTGCGACAACAATGTAGCATGGAGCACATGGATGTAGAGCACCTATGTAGAGGCATGCCTTTTTGCCAAGGGGCACCCACACGACTCAATGGCACGTCAACCCAAGGGTGCACCTATCCATGAAGGGGCACCCACATGGCCCAAACCAAGTCAGCCCTATTGGCATTATGGCACAAGTTTGGCACTATGACATAGGTGTTGTCCTTGATGGCAATGCACTCAGGTGGCAGATCATAGTGCAAGCTCTCAGAATGGAAGAAAACTTCATATACGCAGGCTCCTTCTAACCAGATCGTGTATATACGCAGTATTGATGATAAAAAGTCGCGTATGCGTATACACACACTTTCATGCATAAAAAAGTGCGTACATGTGGGAAAGATTATTTTTGGGTCCATGGTAATTGGACCTGTGGTTTTAGCCCTTTGTATTACATGCGAAATATTGAACCCAGGTATTGGGTCCCTAGTATTGGTTATCTATGGTTTTGGGCCATGGTTTGAGTAAGGCCAAGACTATAAAAAGGAAGAGATCATTTGGCAAGCTAATGGACTTAAGTGTTGAATATCTTATTAGGAGCAAGATTTGGAATACTAGTGATTGGTTTATGGTGCATAGCTGGATCTGAATCAAGGAGGAACATGAGCGCTACAAGATGGATAAGTTTTATTGAAGGGTCAAATCTCAAGACTTGAATAGAAGTATCTTTGTGTGATTCTGATCTATTATATTTGACACATGAATTGATCTATGAATCTGATAATCTGGGTATAATTAATGCTTGAATACTTGAAAATGGAAAACTGTATTTCATAGATATATACGTAGGTTCAGCGCAGTGAAGGCACGTATACACGCCGATTCAGTAATTCAAAGAAGCATATATGCAGGTTATCCTTTATACAGGTGCATATGCATGCAGGTTCCTCATCTTCAAGTAGCATACATTTTAGCTACTTCGGTTTATTGCTGTAGTATTCTGGGTTCGGGATTGGTGTGTGGTTGCTGTTATTATTCAGGTTACAACATTCTGAGAAGGTATTGGTTGATTCAGTATTTGTTTGTAGAAAGGAGATTGGTTGATGCAGATATAATTGATGTTTGATTGATATTCATGGATCCAGTCTGAAAATTTATGAAACGTGGTCCCTGGAAGAAAAGAGAAGGTTGTAGCCTTCTGCAGGTAGCAGCCTACATACTGGTATAAGCCTACACCAGTACAGAAACCTTGTAAAAAGAAGTTTCTAATTAAAAGAAGATAGAGACGAATTCCAGCAGGTGGTTTTCACCCACATTGGGTTTCCACCTTACATCTTGGTGTCCATGTGTATTGCTTATGTGGTTTGATTTGTTCTGCTTTACTAGTCCTATTTACTGTTAATAATGTCATGATGCACTCATTAAGAAGCAACTAACTAAATTATAAGTTTACTGGATATACGCTTGTTGCATTACACACAGTTGCGTATACACACGGGTTTCCTTAATTGAAGTAGCATATATGAATCTAAATATGGAAATGAAAAAGTTTTATTGATTTGATAATACTAATTTACCCCCCCTGTCAGTATTATTTCAAACATACCCAGGGGCACACCTTCCCATGAAGGGGTGCCCACACAAGAAATAAGAGTTGGCTCAACAGTGAAGGGGTGTCATCCCCCATAAAATAAATAAGTTACAACATGTATAAGTATAAGGAGAGCTCGATGAGTTAGGGAAACCAATCAAATTCTGACCAAGCAAGATGACAACACAAAACAGGTCTCAAAGGGTGAGTCTGTGAGATCAAAAAAATAACTAAGGGCAGGTTGCATGACACAAAGAATGCAACAAAGGGGTATACGATTAAGTTGAGGCTTGCGTAGAGAGCCTATATTGTCCTCAACAAACCTAATGGTTCTATTGGGGGGGTTTCTAAGCACGTTGTAGGTGCAAGGAAGAGATACATGAATTGGTAAAATTTTTGGAAGAGTTCATTGGCCCGGACCAGGTGATTGTCCCACAATTGTAATAATGTACTTTTTATTATAAATTATATCATAATTTAATAAAATAAGTTTGGGAACTCTTAGGAGCTCCCCCTCCCATGAAAATTGTTATATTTGGCTCTATATTATTGTTCATTGCATATTGATGTTTTTATTTCCACTGTGTGTATAGAAGCTTCGATACTGCATATTGGATAATTGTTGAATGAAGAAATAAATGAATGAAAAGTAAAGTGAACTTCAATAATTGCGTAAGTGTTGAAGTGTTAGGCATAGTCAAGGTGAAAGTAGTTTAACTCAAAGTGAAATTTCATTGGTGTCACATAGCACCTATCGTAGTCTTAAGGCAACGCAACATAGGGTCATGATAGATGTTATCAGAGGCCATTTTGTGAAAGTGTGTGTTGGCATAATCTTGTTGAAGTATGGTTTAGGAGGGGCAGAGAAGAAGAAAGTCAAGGCCAAGTTTAACACAGTGCGACAGAGTTGATGATTAATGATTTATGGTTATAACTTGGTCACAAAATCAACTCATGGTGAATGCTAGTGAAGAACTTCAAGTGACAGTTGAGTCCATCATGAATGAAGACATAGTTTTCATGAATAAAGTGTTGGATCAAGTAGATGAGATGAAAACAATGATGACCAAACTTAAGGCAGAGAACGTCAAACTCAAGGGAAAAATCATTCAACAACAAGAAAATTGTGAAGAACTTAAGGTGCGATACGAATACCTTGAATGGAGGTATGATCAAACTGTGAATGAAGTGAAGGAATTTGAGATTATCAGAGATCAAGGGATGGAAGATATTGCAAATTTTCAAAAGAGTCTTTGAAGCTCTCAATGAGGTAGTAGTCTTGAAGAGAGCAATAGGGTAGTGTTCGATTAGCATAGATGCCAACTTTAAAATAAAGAAGCCTAATTCATATGATGGAGTATGAAGTGCCAAGACTCTTGGAAACCTTCTATGGGACATAGAGAAATACCTCAAGATATTGGAGCTTGCCTCTGAATAAGCGAAGGTGAAGGTTGTTGGACAATTCCTAACAAAGGATGCCAAGATGTTGTGGAGAATAAGGATGGATCTGATTTCCCATGATGATGTTGAGGATATAATGACTTGGTAGGAAATGAAGGAAGCATTTCTGGCCCACTTCAACCCCCAAGATGAAACATGGGATGCTCATATAAAGATAAAGTATGTCAAGAAAATTAGGAGTTCACAAGCTTATCAACGTGAATTTTCTAGTGTGATCTTTGAGTTACCCAAGATGGAAAGAAAAGACAAGGCTTTCAAGTTCATTATTGGATTGAAACCTTGGCCTTGAAATGAAGTAATGCATCAGAAGATCAAGACACTTGAGGTGGCATTTGTTGTTTATGATATATAGGTTGGTTTACCATAATGAAGAAAGAGTGGAAGACAAGAAGAAGAAGCTAGATAAGCCAAAGGAGAAGACTTTGAAGGAATATGAAGCAAAGGCAAGTGGAAAATTGAAATGGAAGAAACCATTGAAGTGTTGGTTGTGCATGGGAGATTATGTGGCCAAGAATTGTCCCTTTAGACTAAGTGCCACAACCATTATGCAATCAGTTGGAAAGAATAAAGAAGAACAAACAACATTTGGTGTGATGCATGTTTTTGGCACTGCAACAACAATGAAGGTTATCCCAAAACATGATCTTATGAGCCACAAGTTGGATTATGTTTAGATGAAAGTTGGGTAGGGTGGCTACTCACCATGGTGGACAACAGAGCAACCCACAACTTCATGTGAGAAGAAGTAGCAAGGAAGTTTGGACTAAAGTTTGTTCCAATGCAAGCATGTCTTAAATAAATGAACTCACCACCTGGCCAAGTCATTGTGATTGCAAAAGAAGTGGAAGTAAGAATTGGTGAATGGAAAAGAAACATTAGCTTCACAATTGTTCATATGGATGATTATGAAGAAGTTTTGGGAATGGAATTTATGAAACATTATGAAGCATTAATCATTCCACATTTGAAGAATTTGTTCATATACAATGGAAGAGAGGAAGAACCATTGTATATTCCAACCATGGGAGCCATGAAAGGCAATATAAAATAACAATGATGAGTGTGGAGAAGGATCATTGAAATAATGAAGTCTATGAGAGGTTGTACCAAACATAGGAAAAACTCATGGAACAGGAAGAAGATATAAAAACATTGTTAGATAATGTGCTGCATTTGACAGAAAAACTAGAGGAAATGGAATTTTTCATGATAGAGTGTAAGGTTACAAAATTGGGGAACCAAAGAAAGGAAGATCGTGATTCATACATGCAGAAGTTAGAAGAGGAAGATGTGGACACTTGGATTCAAATGTTAGAACGTGATGAAGATGGAAGTGGAAGGTCATCAACCTTCCCATCCCCATCCTCTTTCTGAACTTAGAGTGAAGATGGGCTCATTATTATTTTCTCAGGCAAATGAGACCCCTTTGAAGTGATGAGCATACCATAGTGGCAAAGTAGATCAATGATCTTATGACAACAGGATGTGATGACAATTATGATGATGTCAAGATGCTTGTGTTCTTGTGGAGGAGGTGTTATGGTCAAATTAGTTACTCGACTAGTCACCAATACAAGGTGATCCAACACATGTAGGGTTGTGACAAGTTATGGACATGGAACATGTCATAGGCAAAGCTATCTAATTATTGAGATAAGGATAGAAGACTTGGAAAAGGAGTTACCTGAGATGGTGTTGTTGAGGGTGACATCCTTTTTAAAGTGGGGGAGTATGTTAGGACCCTTAGTTGGCACCAAGGCTAATGGGAAACCATGACAACCCACAAACACTTAGAGTGGTGAAAAATCGAGATGTAACCAAGTTGGAGATCGCACGTTGAGGCACAACTACACAAGGCATGGAACCTACCCATACGATGAGGAACGACTTGGAAAAGACTTAACGCACAAAACATGAAAGAGTTAGAATGACAAGCGTGCCCACATAGTGACAAGAAAAGACAACATGTATGAGTTGGAGGGGCGCACACCATAGGCACACTCACATGAGGATAGGGCATCAGGAATTGTGTCGAACACACAGGACACAACAAGACAGAGTGCGTGCAAGGGGAATTCACATAACATAGTAATTGATCCCACTTGGCAAGTTCGTGCCCATGGCCGCAACCGCACTAAGGTGGGGTGCTCAGGGGCCACGATGGGAAGAAACCCTTGGGGTGCATGGTCGGTAAGGAGGCAAGACAAGTAAGAGTTGGCAAGTGAAGGGTGATGTGATGACAACAAAGTGAGGGAATGTATGACACAAAAGTACAAAGGGCATGTACCATGGAGCACACGGTGGTAGAGCGCCCATGTAGGGCCATCCTCATGACCCGATGGTAGGTTGCCCGAGGGGCGTGCCTGCCCATGAAGGGGCAATTACACGACCCAAATTAGGTCATCCCATGGGTGCACCCACACAAGAAAGAAGGCTCAAATTAAAAGTGAAGGGTTGTCGACCCACACAAAATGAATGAGTTGTGACGTGGATAAGTAGAAGGAGGGTTTGATAAGTTGGGGCAACCAAGCACAGAGACATCGTAGAATAGGTTACAAAGGGTGAGTCTGTGATATCGCAGAAATAACCAAGGGCGGGTTGTACAACGCAGAGAACACAACAAAGGGGTGTAGGACAAAGGTGCAACTCGTCTAGTGAGCCTATACTATCTGAAGCAAATCCAGTGGTTCTATTGGGGCAAAAATTATTGGGGTTTCTGGGCAGGTTGTAGGTGCAAGGAAAAGTTGCATGACTCGATAAATTTGTTAGACAAGTTCGCTGACCAAGGGAAGGTGAATGTCCCATTGTTGTAATATTGTGCTTGTTTTTGTAAACTATATCACAATTTAATAAAAGAAGTTGGGGAATTCTGGGGAGTTCCCCCGTCCCATGAAAATTGTTATACTTGGCTCTTTATTCTTATTCAATTAATATTAACGTTTTTATTGTTGTTACACATATAAAAATTGTGATACTATATATTGCATAATTGTTGAATGAAGAACTAAATGAATAGGAAGTAAAGTGAACTTGAATAATTGACTAAGTGTTCTAGTGTTAAATGTACTAATAAAAGTAATTTAACTCAAAATAAAATCTAACAGTGTCACAGAAATCCCACAATGATCTTACGGCACCACAATATAGATTAGTGAAACCAACAAACTCAACAACCAAAAATGATTTTTTTAACCTCACATTTAATTATATTTTATAAAACAATTTTATTATTAAACCGATACATTAAAATATATACTTACTATAATTCTATACCAAACATAATTTAAAATTATAAACATTTAATAGAGGAAAGGTCTTCTTTTTATTTTATTAGATAAGAACTCTTTCTATTTGCAATTTTATATTCTATTATACAATTGCAACCATCATTTAATAATTCTATAGGAAACATAATTTAAAATTATAAACATTTAATAGAGAAAAAGTCTTCTTTTATTTTATTAGATAAGTCTTTCTATTTGCATTTTTATATTCTATTATACAATTGCAACCATCATTTAATATAAATATTATCCATTTCAATATTTTGAGTGAAATATTGACAATTTCAGTTTTAAAAATATATTAACGATTTCGATTTGAATATATCTATATATATATATTTGAAATTTAAGAATATCCGTTACCCATGGCAGTTCCCAAAAAGGGAGTGATTTTCAGAGAAGTTCGTCTGTTTCATAATAGAATGCAGTCTAGTACTTCAATTTTTAGAGAACTTTGTAGGTACAAAAAGGTGCTCATTTATTTAGGCAGAGGAATTGTCAAGACTGTTAAAAGTGGTTTCAAGTAAAAAAAATCAAAATAACTTGTAGAAATAGTGTTTGAATCATGTTTTTGGTGGAGGAAATGGATTCAACACCATAAAAAAGTTTAACACAACTAAAATTTTGAAGTTTAACAATTATAATTTAGATTTACAAAAATCAACCAAAAATTTTCTTTAATTATGACAAAAAAAAATTCTATAACTTTCTGAGCAATTCCTCAGAAATTCCTTTGGTTATGTTGAATATGAAATGAATTATTTTATGCCAATTGAGAATCCAACAGTACTATGAAGAACAATACATATAAAAAAAAAGATAAAACAATTAAAAAACGCAGTGACTGTATGAGCTAAAAAATGTTGCAAATATCATATATTTAATTCAACTGTTAACTACATTCTTATATAGTAAAACTATTACTAAAATCAACTCTAAAACAAATCTACTGACATTATAGCTAATTTACAGCACTTTCCAGCAACACTGACCACCCTAACAATCTGCTGCTTTAATTTTGCAGTGAACACAAAATCTGCTGGCTACTTTGTCAGCTAATTACATAACTAATTAAGCATTATTTCCAACACTCCCCCTTAATGATTAATGAGGATTTACTATCTTATCTCTTATTGCCAAAAACTGATCTTTTGGCTGCTTTGGTGAAGATATCTGCTAGTTGATGCTGAGTATTTATATGCTTTAATTCAATATCCTTCTTCTGCACCAAATCTCTAATGAAGTGATATTTCAGGTCAAAATG
>APFE030590772.1:47106-116801 GCA_000404065.3 Pinus taeda
GAAAGGTACCAAAAGTTTTGGAATTTTAGTATAATGTCTCGAACACTTCAGATTTGGTTGGATACACAGATAGTGATTGGGCTGGAAGTGTTGATGATCAGAAGAGCACTTCCGGTTATGTTTTCCATATGGGTTCAGGAGCAATTTCATGGGCTTCTAAGAAGCAGTCCATTGTAGCTTTGTCTACAGCAGAGGCTGAATATGTGGCAGCTACAACAGCAGCATGTCAGCAGTTTGGATGAGAAGGATGTTGAGGAGCTTAGGCCAAGAGCAGGCAAAAGCGACAGTGATCTTTTGCGACAATAGCTCAGCTATTGCATTGTCGAAGAATTCAGTGTTTCATAAGAGAACGAAACACATTGATACAAGGTTTCACTACATCAGAGAATTAGTGAACAATGGAGAAATCGTCCTAAAACATTGCAGGACACAAGAACAGGTTGCAGACATCTTGACAAAGCCACTGGACCAGAAAAGCTTCGAATTTTTGAGGAAGTGTCTGGGTATGACCGAATGCCCAGCAGGTGAAATTAAAGGGGAGTGTTAAAATTATAATTTCACTGCCCGCGCACGGGTCAGCAGTCAACGGGGCAGAAAACCACCACATCAAATCTAAACCGCCAGTATCATATCACACCACCTTTCTGCCTGAAGTGGTTTCCGGACATGGTGGTCCGATACTGACAACTATCCAACTGTGATGCTGGCATGACATAAGCACCTGACACTTTTTGGAAGGTATCTTTCACCCATATCACCCCTTCTGATATCGTTTTCACCCGTCGATTTACCTTCAGCATTTATGTCCGTTGATTTACCAAGTTGCACGATGGCTTAAAGAGCAGTCAGAAAAGTCTTCCGATACGCAACCTCCGCCGTGGGATTAAAGGCAAGTTTGTCCGCTGTCTGATCATAAGGAAAGTACATGGGGTCTGATTAAAAATTTAATATAGTGTGAACCATACATATCGCCCATCCCCTATGTTAAATGGCTGACATTTATTTTGGTAAAGTCTTTAATGTTTTACGACGAAGTTAATATGGTGTATGGGCGTAAGTTTTTTTATTTTCTTTTTTATATATGTTTTAATATAGCATTGACCCAATGTTTTGATATGTGAAAAAGAAAACCCACGGGGATTGTAATATGCATTATGTAATTGCACACGGGGAGTATGTGAAGTTTTAGTTCTCGGCAGAAAAGAAAACAGAGGGTCCGTAGCACCCGTGAAAAACACAGAGATTAATTTTGCATTGCAGGGGAGGAATGCACAGAAGTGCATAAATATTTTTGGTCTGTAATGTAAAAGAGATTTTTATGCAGCAGAGTAAAAATGTTGTCTTGGTAATGTAAGAAATGTATAGATTGCACAGCAATGCAGGAGGAGAAGAAAATGAAACCAGTGAATAGTTTTCTTGAAAACCATGTATTGTTTCACACAGGTGAAAAGGTAAATCTGTAACTCCCTGTAAGTTTTGTTTTTCACACAGCAGTGAATGTAAATGAAATATTTACACACAGTGGTGTAAAATTTCATAGGAGGCGGAGTAACTTTTGTAAAAATGTTTTGGTGAATCACTCTGAGTGAAAGAGGATGAATATGTAAGTGTTTTTGCTTAATGAATAGAAATCATTTTATGGTGGTGAAATGTCCTGTGTAATTAATTTTAAAAAGACTTCTCTGTGTAAAAGATCTTGGAGCAAAGGAAACAGAGCATTGACTCTGTGGTTTATATTTTGTGGTTTTGGTATTTTCCCATCCCAAACAGAAGCAAAAATACCCAACATGAATTATTTCCATTTTGGCCGAATACAAAGAATTTTTCTCCCAGAAAAACTCCATGACATTTTCCATGCTTGGCTCATTGGAGGCAGAATTTCCCACTTGTCTTCTTCCACATTATACACCTCTGCTGTTGCGAGGAAATCATTCAACTGTTTTGCATTTTGGTTCTTTCTCCCACCAGCAACGTAGATAAGCCCGGTGGTAGAAGATAGAGAACAGGCGAAGCCGATCCTTGGTGTGGACATGTTGGCTCCTTGGCGCCATTGGGCAGACACGAAATCGAAAATATAAACTCTGTTCAAGGTTTCCACTAAGTTTTCTGGATGTCGTCCGCCCATCAGAACCAGCTTCTCATTGACACAAATACACTCACATTGCAATGGAAATCCGAGAGGGAAGTCCGGAATGGGACGCAGCATTTCCCAGGTGCGCCTGAGAGGGTCCAATACTATTACTCTGCAGGTACTTAGTATATTATATGTACCGGGTAATGGACGTTTCAAGTTCTGAACCATACAGATCAAGTGGTCACTCGTTCCAGAGGTCAGCCGCTCCTTATAAAATTCTGGACTACTCATTATATCTTTCCATTTTTTGCACACAGCTTTGAGGTTATAGTGCGATTTATATGGAACTCTGAGCAAGCACTGCCGAATGAGGTAGTCCGTTAACACACACATTGCAGCAACAGAATAGGAATGATATGCAACAGAATAGGAATGATAAACAGGAGATAAAGAGGAGAGTGTATTTATTATTCATAAATGATATAGTATATGGTGTGATTTTTAGATTCATATTCTAAATGGACTTTTAGATTCTTTTGGCTGTTCAGTTTCCACACCAACCCTTAAAAAATTAAATATCCCGCCACCCTTAAAAAAATTAAATATCCGGCCATCCAAACTGCCGAACTCTTTGACATACCCGGACTCTTGGGTTTTAACCGAAATGGAAAAAAAAAGAAAGAAACAAATGAGTTGTGAATGACAATTATTTACAATATGATTATTGGATTCTCAGAATTCGCTAACAAAACAATAATGGCGTATATGTGTTACCATGCTCTTCATCGGGTTTAACAATTTGCAAGGTGCCGTGGAGAAATTATGAATCGCTTGAAAACAAGGAGGAATGATAAAAACCAGAACTGTTATAGATCAGCGAAACACAACCTCAAGAAATTATCAATCTCCTTGTTTATTATGAACCTTTTGAAAACAAGGAAGGTTAATATCTATAAAAACCTGAACGGCTAGAAACTGAAAAATTCATTTCGTTTTAAGAAAGAAGTGAACGTTAAATATTTAACGTTAAAACGTTAAAGATTTGAAAGTTTGTTGAAATGTGAACTTTAAATATTTAAATTGGCATTGACCCCTTCGACAAAGCTTTTAAACGTCATGAAGATGTAAATAGTTACGGATGCTTTGAATTAATTTTTTTCAGCTATTATTATTTAAAATTTTTTTTAAAATAAAATTTAAAAGAGACATATGCCAGTTAATGTGTTTATGGCAAACTTTTCTTACTAGAAAACAATTTATAGGGTAAAAGTATTATAAGTAAATGTAACAGTTTATTTAACATTTTTTATTAATCAAATTACATAAATAAAACAAAATTAATAAAATTAAAAAATAATAAATGGTTTATGTATTTCAAGAAATTATATATGATAAACTGATTTTTATGTGAAATATAATTAGTTATAAAGAAAAAAATTATTTTATTTCTATATAATTTGATTTAGTCAAAATATTAAACATTATATTAAGATATCTTTATCACCCTCCATTTAAAAATTTAAAAAATAAAATCTATGATCCTATTATATATTCATGCACCACCGCTTTTATTTCCAAAATACATATAATATTCAGTATCACATTTATGTTGAATATGAAATGAATTATTTCAAGCAAATTGAGAAGCCAACAATACTATGAAGAACAATACATAAAAAAATATAGATAAAACAATTAAAAAACACAGTCACTGTGTGAGCTAAAACATACTGCAAATCTCATATATTTAATTCAACTGTTAACTACATTCTTATATAGTAAAACTATTACTAAAATCAACTCTAAAACAAATCTACTGACATTATAGCTAATTTACAGCACTTTCCAGCAACACTGACCACCCTAACAATCTGCTGCTTTAATTTTGCAGTGAACACAAAATCTGTTGGCTACTTTGTCAGCTAATTACATAACTAATTAAGCATTATTTCCAACACTCCCCCTTAATGATTAATGAGGATTTACTATCTTATCTCTTATTGCCAAAAACTGATCTTTTGCCACTGCTTTGGTGAAGATACCTGCTAGTTGATGCTGAGTATTTATATGCTTTAATTCAATATCCTTCTTCTGCGCCAAATCTCTAATGAAGTGATAATTCAGGTCAAAATGTTTTGTCCTTCTGTGATGAACTGGATTCTTTGCTAACTTGATGGCACTTACATTATCACAATAAATCACTGTAGGCTGAATTTGTTTTTCTCCAATTTCTTCCAAAAATTTTCTGAGCCAAAGAGCTTGTGTACTTGCTGAGGTAACTGCAACATACTCCACTTCTGTGAATGAGAGGGAAAATATGCTTTACTTTATTAAGCTCCATGTAATCAAACCAGAACCAAAAGACACCAATTTCTAGATGTGGACTTACAGTCATCAAGACTACCTCCACAATCTGAATCACTAAATCCAGCAAGATTGAACTTTTCAAAAGAGTAGTAATGAATACAAAAATTTAGAGTGCCTTTCACATACCTTAAAATCCTCTTGGCTACCTTCATATGTATTTTAGATGGCTTTGTCATATACCTTGAAACAAGTGAAACTGAATATGTAATATCAGGCCTTGTGTGGGTTAGAAATATCAAGCTCCCCACAATACTCCTGTAAGTTTTCTCATCAACTAAATCAGCACCATCATCTCTACATAACACCTCTCCATGAGCACTTGGAGTAGGGGATGGATGACAATCAAGCATATGAAATTTATTTAACATATCCTGTGCATACTTTGTTTGACAAATGAAAATCTCGTCCTTACTTTGATAAACCTCCATTCCTAGAAAATATTTCATGATGCCTAGATCTTTCATCTCAAATTCATTCATCATAGCAGCTTTGAATTTATCATTCATCTTAGAACTACTACCCATATACAATAGATCATCAACATACAAACTTATGATTAAAATATCAATACCTTCTTGTTTGTAGTAAAGGTTAGGATCATTCTTACTTCTCTGGAAGCCTTTTTCCTTAAAGTATCTATCAATCCTTGCATACCACGCTCTTGGTGCTTGCCTGAGGCCATACAAAGCCTTCTTCAACTTGTAGACATTATTCTCCTTTCCTTCCACTTCAAAACCTTGTGGCTGCTCCACATATACTTCCTCTTCTAAGTACCCATTCAAGAAGGCACTTTTCACATCCATATGATTTATGCTCCACTTTTTATGAGCTGCTAATGAAATCAACATTCTAATGGTCTCCTGTCTTGCTACTGGCGCAAATGTCTCTTCATAATCAATTCCATACTTCTGTGTGAATCCTTTAGCAACTAATATTGCTTTGTGTCTTTCAACACTCCCATCACTGTTAAATTTAGTCTTATAGACCCATTTGGTGCCAATCTTTTTCTTGTCATGTGGAAGCTCTGTCAACTTCCAAGTGTCATTCCTTTGAATGGAATCCATCTCTTCTTGCATGGCTTGCATCCAAACATCATTAGTACATGCATCTTCAAAACATGATGGTTCAAATTCAGCCTTGGCTAATAAAGCAAAATTGACTATCTCACCTATTGGGCTTTCTTCATGTGCTTGATTTGCACTCCTCTCATAGATATCACTCAATCTTCTTACCTTCCTTGTAGAACTTGGAGAAGAAGATGGACTTGAACTTGATGTTGAAGAAATTGATGAAGGGCTGCTTGGTGGATTTACGCCACTAGTTACAGAAACATAAGTTGGCTGCTCATGATCATTATCAACAATTATATCATCATTCAAAACAGATTTTGTCTTCTCAACATGGCCTTTTTGATGACCATAAACTCCCCCTTCATAAAAAATTACATCTCTTGAGACAGTAAGCTTGTTAGTTAGAGGATTATACAATTTATAAGCCTTTCTTGTCTCACTATACCCAATAAAAATGTATAACTCACTCTTTGCATCTAACTTTTTTCTATTTTGATCAGGTACATGCACATAAGCCAAACAACCAAAAACTTTGAAATGATTAACATTAAGCTTTTTTTCATACCAAGCTTCATAAGGAGTCATATTTTCCAATGCATTGGTGGGGCTACGGTTGAGGATGTATACTATTGTAGCAACTGCATCTCCCCAATAAGAGTTGCTCAATCCCTTAGTTTGTAGCATGCATCTTGCCATTTCAACCACAGTGCGATTTTTCCTTTCAGCTATGCCATTCTGCTAGGGTGTGTATGCTGTAGTATGCTGCCTCTTGATGCCATTCACATCACAATAATTCTGGAAAGCTTTTGATCAGAATTCTCCTCCACGGTCAGTCCGCACACATTTGATCTTGCATCCTCTCTCATTTTCTACAAGGGCTTTGAACTTCTTGAATGTATCTAGGGCTTCACTTTTGGCCTTCAAAAAATATACCCAACAATTTCGTGAGTAATCATCAATAAAAATGATGAAATATGATGACTTACCCAAACTCTTAGTCTGCATAGGACCAGATATGTCTGAATGAACAAGCTGAAGTGGGTGATGAGCTCTCCATGCACTACCCTTTGGAAACCTTTCCCTTGCATGCTTTCCTTTATCACATCCTTCAAAAACCTCCTTATGCTCTTCTACCTTGGGCAAACCAGAAACTAATGCATGTGAGGTTAGAAACTTCAAACTCTAAAAATTTAAATGCCCATACCTGAGATGCCATAACCAACTTGAATCCTCATAAGCCATATTAGCAAGATTGTTGTTATGTTCATCAAACCTCAAGGGAAACATCCTATTTCTTGTCATAGGCACAATAGTGATCACCCTATTTCCCTTATTCTTATCATAGATAGTACATGTCTTATTTTCAAAGACTACTTTATAATTTTTCTCACAGAGTTGCCCAACACTCAACAAATTATGCTTCAATTGTGGAGTATAATAAATGTCATGAATACTCTTTATACCTTCTTTTGTTTGGACCTCCATAGCTCCTTTGGCAGCAACCTCCAGTGATTTATCCTCATTAAAAAAATATAAAACAATTAAAAAACACAGTGACTGTATGAGCTAAAAAATGCTTCAAATATCATATATGTAATTCAACTATTAACTACATTCTTATATAGTAAAACTATTACTAAAATCAACTCTAAAACAAATCTACTGACATTATAGCTAATTTACAGCACTTTCCAGCAACACTGACCATCTTAACAATATGTTGCTTTAATTTTGCAGTGAACACAAAATCTGCTAGCTACTTTGTTAGCTAATTACATAACTAATTAAGCATTATTTCCAACCGGTTAGACGAGTGACCCAAAAAAAACTACCTGTCTCACTTTTTTTTTAAGAATTTTGGACGATCGTCCAAATGGCTGCCGCCTTCTGTGTTGCTATGACGAATATGACAGTGCGTGACACAACACGAATGTTTGTTTATATATTATTTAACGGTCAAAGATTGCCTGATATCCGATAAAATAAAATAAGGATAAAGTTGATATTCCTTACGTAGAGAATCCATTAAGATGGAATCCAAAAAAGCATAGAAAGCATAAATCTGGAGAGGCAATTAAAATGTACATCCATGACTGACGACGCTAATGCTCCCCAGTCGCAGTCAGGAATAATGGAAAAGCAAAAGGAGAGGCCATCGGTCGTTAACTTTTGCAAGTTGAATACCTGCACATTCCACTAAAAACTTTGGTATTCGTTGAAATAAGTAACTTCAGATCAGTGGCGTGATATACTGTTATCTCTTGAATAATGGGTTCGTTTAAATTGGGAGATGGAGATTCAAACTTTGGTATTCGCTGAAATAAGTGACTTCAGATCAGTGGCGTGATATACTGTTATCTCTTGAATAATGGGTTCGTTTAAATTGGGAGATGGAGATTCTGTTAAAAAAACAAGGAGGGTTGCACGACAGCTAGTCCCTGCCTTAAGTGGGAGGAGCTGCCTTAAGCAGCGGGAAGAGCAGGGAGCGGGTGGTTGAAAATTGTTAAGCTGGAGGAGCAGTGGAGGAGCAATTGTTAAGCTGGAGGAGCAGTGGAGGAGAAGTAAGCCGGAAGAGCAGGGAGCGGGTGGTTGAAAGTTGTTAAGCTAGAGGAGCAGGGAATAATTGTAACAAATCTGTCAAAAAAATTTAAAAAATATAATTAGTATTCAAACCACACATGCCAAACATGACATTCCAGACATGAGTTCTCAGGATAGAATTCGTACAGATAAGTTTCCCAGTAGCAGCATCATAAGTTCCATCATCATAGGTTCCATCAATGGATTGCGTGGATGAGACATTAGTCAAGAGTTTTATGACAGAAACTCAATACCAAATGCCATCTTTCGGTTGTACTGTTATAACAAAAAATGAGATAAAGATTTTGCAAAACGATTCAGAGAGTGTTAACTAAGTTGAAATTATAAAAACCACTGGCCAAATGTTCTGAAATACCTACCATCCACCTGCCTGAACTGCATTGTAAGTGAAAAGATATAGTGTTCCCAAACGACCCATTGGAATTATGTACTGTTTGACAATTAAAAATGAATGAACCTCTGACATGCGTTGCTCGTGGAGTTTTGGGCTTAATGTTCTGAAATACCTACCATCCACCTGTCTGAACTGCTCATGGATTTTTGGGCTTAATGTTCTGAAATACCTAACATCCACCTGCCTGAGCTGCATTGTAAGTGAAAAGATATAGTGTTCCCAAACGACCCATTGGAATTATGTGCTATTTGACACTTAAAAATGAATGAACTTCTCACATGCGTTGCTCGTGGAGTTTTGGGCTTCCCATGTATAGCAACAATACTGCTTCTGAGGAAGCAGTAAGAAATCTTTTTGCCTTCGGATTATAAATTTATTGATGAATATTATGGAGTATAGGTTGTTGGTTCTACAAAATAAGATGTTACTATTTTTGGAATTATATTTACTGCCAAACAGAGCGCAACTTAGAACTCTCAACCAAACATAGGAAAGTAAAAAGAAATTTCGGTATAAGAGATTTGAATTTGCTACAGATCAATAATTTTTTTTTACAGGAACAGAAAATGTTTCAGCATTCAAAGGCACATATTCGATGTCACAAATTTTTCTACTCGCTCTGTATATATATCATCTATATCTGGCAAGGATACTTACTATCGATCTGGGACTCAAAGGCATGCCATCTTTACCACTGCTCTCTATGCTTTTGCTGGTGGTGATTCAATGGGTAGAACTAGAACTGAAACCACTACTTCGTTATGGTTGTTCCTGCATTGGAAATTATCAGGATCTCCACGACGAGCTCACCTATGTCACTCAAAGGGATGTTGTGGGCTATGGATCTCTTTATCTGGCTCAATTTATGGAACTAGAAGGGATGATGGGCCTACTGCACAGTTTACTGCCTTTTATGTGTGCTTTGCGTATGGCACCAGATCCGGGTCTTTAACTGAAAGGTATACAAGCTTTGGTACTCGAAGTCCACATCATGGGTGGTCAACAATCTCCTCTCCAGCCGTCTTTTCATTTTCCTATGATGGTTAGTGATCAATTGCACCTTCATTGAAGCATGGAAACAACTTTTAAAGGCTAAAGAAAGTAAGAAAGTTTGTAGCTTTGACCAAGAAAGGTATGTCAACGACGATGTTTGCAATGCCATGGAGAAACAAGAAAAATTCACAGCCTGTGGACTTTGATTTTTTTACTAAAAATGGAGCAGCAACAATTTCTTTTTGCGTAGAATTGATGTTGCAACTTTTTTAACGTGTAAATAAAATTACAAATAAATGGAAAGTATGAATTTGTTTTTTAATTTTCATGTAATAAAGGTGAATGGGTGGAATCACAGATGTGTTAGTGGGAAAGTATCCTAAATCCACGTTTTGTTTTGGATGGGCTCCGCATGTTGTCGCCTGATAGATGCAGGTTGATTCACATATTTTCACGAACGTGTTATTTATTCACATACTCTTAAATTTCTCAAACATGGTTGCCATAACTGTAACGATGGCCTGCTATGTGTGTGGACCGATTGAATTAGAGGAGAGAGATTGATATAACGTCGGAGACAGGTGCCGCTGGTTGCAGATTGTCATTCTGGCCACATTCTTTCCCTCTGGTGCCGCTGGTTGCAGGTTGTCATTCTCACCACATTCTTTCCCTCTGGTTGCAATTGTCATTCCTGGCCACCTTCTTTCCCTCTGGTTGCAGATTGCAGATTGTCCTTCGTGGCCACCTTCTGGCCACCTTCTTGCCCTCTGGTTGCAGATTGTCATTCCTGGCCACCTTCTTGCCCTCTGGTTGCAGATTGTCATTCGTGGCTGCTTCTTTCCCTCTAGTTGCAGATTGTCATTCCTGGCCGCCTTCTTTCCGCGAAAGTTAGAGCCAGTTTGGGCTTGCCCCAACTGCTATAGTTACAATACATAAGAAGTAGGTACAATACAGAAGCAGGCAGATGAGTATTTTAAGTTATTAAATGGAAACTGACCTACCAATTATGCTTGGCCTGTATCTTCTAGTACACCCAGTAGAAAAAGATGGATGGCAGAAGACGAAGAAGCTCTGTCGCGTGCAATCCACAGATTCGGTCCAGAGATTTGAGCTCGGTCCAGAGCTTTGAGTTGCTTACTCTAACTGTGAATGAGAGCAAGCACTTCGGACAAGCATGGATAGGCATAACGAGGAAAGGAAGACCTACCATTCCCCCAAAGTGATAACGTTGTAGCGGACGAAGAAGCTCTGTCACGTGCAATCCAAAGATTCGGTCCAGAGATTTGAGCTCGGTCCAGAGCTTTGAGTTGCTTACTTTAACTGTGAATGAGAGCAAGCACTTCGGACAAGCATGGATAGGCATAACGAGGAAAGGTAGACCTATCATTCCCCCAAAGTGATAACTGTTGTAGCATCCACTATTAATGCGTTGAAGAGGGTAATATTTCTATGTGAATAGCACTGCCATATAACATCTGGTAGGGTAAAGATCACTGGAATTTAAGACAAGTGGTACCGCCATGCAAAGTAAAGTTTTAAACACCTGTTTAAATATGTGAATTCTCTGCAGCCTTGTAACATAAACAAGTTCAAAAATATCTTCTTAATTCCTAAACATGAAATGCCAGCCAAACTAATGTTAGCATTAGTTAACTGAGAGTGAAACTTCAGAGATAAATTGAAATTTATCTTAATTTTTAGTATATCATGCCTCGATATGAGGCCAAATAAGATGTTTAAATTGTCGATTGGTTCTAATGGGGATTAGATGAAACTCATAGATTACCCAAAAGGTGTTTAAAGTTACTTTATAAAATATGACCAAAAACAATAGGTTAAATTGATTAATTAACTTGGTTTCCGTGTGGGGACTAATGAAACTATCGTGAACCGATTACAATAGTGAATGCAGCCCCGAAGGGGCAGGGACTAATAAGCTGAATTCTCCTACTATGAATTGCATGGCCTTTGCTATATATAAAGTCAATTTTGTTTGCACTATTAAAAATTGAGTTGGGAAAAATTTATAATTTATATAGTTAATGTTACATTAATAATGGTTAATAAGTTAATAAGAAAATGGAATCTTATAATTTTGTTTTAGAATTGAGATGTAAAGTGGATAAATTAATTAAATTAATAACGGTTAATAAGAAAATGGAATTTTATAATTTTGTTTTAGAATTGAGATGTAAAGTGGATAAATTAATTGTTTGCTAAAAGGTAAGGGATTTGCATAAATTTTAGTCACTAATAATCATTAGTAAATCTATACATTTACAGTTTTGCTCCTATATGAGTGCTAAGGAAAAAGGTAATAATGATGCCAAGTAACTTGTACTAATGTTCATTAATAGTAGTCTTGCTTTAATAGGAATTAAAAAATTGAGATGTGAAATGAATAAATTAATTGCTTGAGTTGCATAAATTTTGGTGGATAGTAACCCTTACCAAGTCTATGTATTTACAATTTTACTCCTACTTATTTACACTTTTACTCCTACATAAAGTGTTGGGGAAGACATAAATAATGGTGGAAAGTAACTGCTACTAAATATATTTATTTACAACTTATCCCTGTACATTTTTTATGCAAAGCCCGATTAAATTATGATAGTAGACAGTGAGTGATGGTAAATATGTTATTTACCTAAGTATAAGTTATTTTGAAGGCTTTTATCTTTGAATGGTTTTCATGTGAATCTTAAAAATAAAAATAAATCATTACAGGGATATCTAAAAATCATACACGAATATATAAATCATTTCCATAAAATATGTAAGGCATTTATGCGCATGAAATTATATTGTGCAAAGATTTACAATAAAACTTTTAAGTTTATGTGAATCTTAAAAAATCATTACAAAGATATCTAAACATTATACATAAAGGTATAAGCGATATCCATAAAATACGTGAAGCAATTATACCCATAACATAATATTGTGCAAAAATTTATAGTAAAACTTTCAGGTTTGATCCAACCAAATATTGAAAAAATAAATAAAATTATTTTTAAATTTAAATATATATAAACAAACAAATTAATAGCTATTGGTTCACAAGGACTAATAATATCAATTCAATTCCTATATTATAATAAAACACAATCATATTGATACATTAATATATTTAAATTATTACTTAATATAAATATAAATCAAATTAAATAATTCTTTATATCTTTAAAAATACATATATGATTCATTAATATTATAAATTTATTAATTCATGTAATTATTATTATTTTAATAATAAATGTATATCAATGAAGTTTAGTTAAATCTAATAATTGTTAGCTTTTTTTATTTATTGATAACATGTTTGCACTAACTTTACATTATACTTTTAGGATGTCTATATTATGGTGAGGTTTGATATGATTAACTATACCATGGATACGATTATTTGATTATAATATTATTTTATACATTTATATGGTTTAGTATATCGATAGTATGCGTTTAATTCATAAATATGTATGAACTAGAATAACTATATTATGTTATGGTTCTTTATATGTCCATGATATTGTCCCACAATGAAAGGAAGTGTTATAAGTGTTATTATTCTCATGTTTGTGTTTAATTCATAAAAATATATGAATCATTATAATTATATTATATTATATTATTTTATAGTTTTTTAATATATTTAATAATTAAATATTGTTTTAGAATTAAAGATAATTCTAGTGTAATGTGTTTATATATATATGTGTGTGTATGTGGGGGCTAAAAAGCTTATTTTGAAATTAAAAGTAATACACCTTATCTTATTCTCTTTATAGAAGCAGGTCTTTCCCCTATTGGGAGCCTAGCTATGGTTAGGTTTCTGTTGTACAAGCACAAACTCAATAATATAGACGATCATAGACTTCCTAAGCTAGCTTTAAATTCCAGCCAAAACCACCTAAGGCTCAATCGTCGGTGGCATAAAGACACAAGTGCCTGGTTAAACTATTGGGAGATCAACGAGAATGATGCATTGAAAAACATAAATAACATTAAAGATATTGTTACTTCTAAGTTCAAAGAAAAAAATGTGGTGTGAGAAAGATTAGTGGCTAAAAGAAAATTAAGTTATTATAAGAAGGTAATCAACCCCACCCTAGAAGATCAAAAGTATCTCTCTATTTTAACTAGCTCAAAGAAGAAAATTAAAATAACAAAACTTAGAACAAATTCTCATGAGCTCCATAGTGAAACAGGGCGTTGGGAAGTTCCTAAAACACCATGGATGGAAAGGATCTGCCATATATGTGAGAATAGGTGAAAACCACTTCCTCTTAGAGTACCCTGCGTACAACCACATTAGATCTCAGTTTCACAATCTTTGTTGCAATACTGACCTTCCTAGCCTTTTACAATGTCAAAATTATAGTGAGCTCGGGAGGCTTCTCTCCAAGCTTTTTGAGTATAGGAACAAAATCCTAAATCAAAATAAATAATTTTCTTCTTTAGGTCCGATAGATGAATGTTTGGTCTTAGCAGACATTAACCATCATCATCATAATGTATGTCATTGTAAGTCATTAATTGTATGTCATTCTTTTTTGTCTTGTTTTGTTTATTTTTTATTAAAATCGTTTGTACCATATGAAATCACGTGACTATGCTTATGAAAACAAACATATTTACCATTGTCTTATACCACAATTTTATCATTTTACCTTATCATATATCGACACTGCAACATTGATCTATATGACTTAGGTTACGTGGCTTATTTTCCTTGGTAGACATTGGCCTACCCAAATGAGATGTCAGTCGAAGAATAGTTTGGATTAACCAAGAATACCTTATAGTGGTGATCATTCAACAAGCAATTAGGGTTACTGGTCCCCCCTCTTCCCCGATCTCTTCTATCATTTACATTGTTGGGTTTGGGCTTCCAAGCGCTCTGCAACTATGACAAGAGTTTTTCTTTTGTTTGGGTTTTTGTATTATTATATATCATATATTATTTCCTTCTCAAATATTGTACTTATCCTTCCCTCGGCCAATTGGTTTGGTTAGAGGAGATAATGGTTCATGGGGCTTAATTCATAAAATGGTTGTGAGGCATTAATAGGTAACATCCACTTCAAGAATTTTTCATATGTGTTAATTATTATTATTTCTTTTTTAATTCCTTTCTTCGGATTTAAGCTTTGTTAGCTAACAGGGTTTGAATTTCATGTACGTAGGTCTGAGGAACTCAGAATGGACTTGACCCTTTCACTTAACGATTCAATGTTTTCCATGTCTCTGTTAATGAGCTCTTTAACCTTTTATGCCAATTTTTGTCTAGAGAGAGAAATTTTATTTTTCTCTTTGAAGTTGGCACCATTTCTTTCCATGCAAGGTTTCTTTTTGTCGAGCGTTTCCATTTTCTCCATATTTTCTTTATATCTTGCTTAGTTTATCTAGATGGATTTCTTTTTCCTTCTTTTTTTCGTTGAGTTATTTTGCTTCTAGAATTGTGTGTCTCCTTACACAAACTCGAGTGGGGCCTCAATAGAACTCTCGTCTCCATTTCGTATGTTGGAATCTACATCAAGAGTTCGTAACACCTTACAGGTAATAATCAACGCTAGGGTTATTTATTCCACAGTTTTCCTTCTACAAATTATCAGCAGTATTAAAATAAACCTTCTTAACTTATATTTTTGTTGTGGTAATATTGTTCTTTTGCCTAGGAAACCTTTGTCATATTGTTTGGATTCATTCCTACAAGGTTCTAAGGCATCATAGTCTCAATTTTCTCTTGGCCATAGGTAACACCATTTTTTTCTCCTTTCTTAAAATTTAGACCTAGTGCACATTATGAATTGGATTAGATACTTGGAACCTCCTCAGTGTTATAACACTAACCAAAAATATTGTTTTTGTAGAGAATGGAAGTCTTTCCATTTGACCAAACTCTCATGGCATAAAATTTGGGAATAAAAATCCTTCATTTACTTCTAGAGTTTGAAGTAAATGACTATGGGTTTCTAATCAAGGCTTTTAGTTTATATTCATTTCAGATTTTATTTCTTCCTGTCTCAAGTTAATTTTGGAACTAGATCATTAATGAAGGGGGTGAATCAATAGTGATTCCTTTTATATCATTTTTAACTATTTTTCAATTCATTAAACAATCAACTGATCAGAACATGTAAGCCACATAAGCATTAAGACAATCAAACACATAGAACACAAGTTATTATGGTGGAAACCCTCAAGGGAAGGAAAACCACCATACTACTCTAATGATTTCTTCTTTATTGTTATTAAATCTCTTTTACCATATTTAGTTGGCCTCTACTAGTTAGGAAGCCCCAACTCTTTGTATGGTTGTTCATTGGCCATTACTAGCTAGGATGATCATGACTTATGAAGGAAAAAAAATGAAATACAGATTTAAACATCAAATGCATCCATTGCTACCTGGAACAAATGCAAAAATGGAGAATTCAAAATAAAGAAGATACAATGATGCGTCAATTGATACTACTATGGTCCCTAACTTCATTTCCCTACTCATTGATCAGATGAGAGGTACTTCGCATGAGTCCTAGACTGCATGGGTAGGATGCCTCGATAGGAGAACTTAATCAATCCTGTCCTGGAGAACACGTCAATCTAGGCCTCACAGGAGAACACATCAATCCTGCTACAATCACCATGGAGAACACATCAATCCAGGTCTCACAGGGGAACACATCATTCCTGCTACAATCGCCATGGAGAACACATCAATCCAGGCCTCACAGGAGAACACATCAATCCTACTACAATTGCCATGGAGAACACATCAATCCAGGCATCACAGGAGAACACAATAATCCTGCTACAATCACCATGGATAACACATCAATCCAGGCCTCACAGGGGAACACATCAATCTTGCTACAATCGCCATGGAGAACACATCAATATAGGTCTCACAAGAGAACTAATCATCCTGCTACGTAGGAGAGCAAATCATCTTGTTCCACAAGAGAATGAATCATCTTGTCCCACAAGAGAGAAAATCATCTTATTCCAGTGCACACCACTAGGGGAGGGTGAGTTACCCTATGGTCATATGTTGCTACAGTAAGAACCACAAGCCCTTAGAGTTCCCAAAGATCAATGTATGCAACATGTAGGACCCTTGTATAAGGGTTTCTTGATGACTCTAAGTTGTTTGGTAAAATCATAGATTAGATCATTCCTCAGGGCTTTGAAAAGGTGTATCTACCCATACATCATCTTAATGTGATGGAGCCTCCTTGCTCATCGACTTACCATATCCTAGATGATGTGTATCTGCTGGAGAAATCAACAAATATGGGATTCCTCAATAATCGAATTCCACCTCTGGTTGTTATAGAGAATCATAGTGGTATGTGTACAAACAACTCATTGAAGAGCTTCCCCAACCAAGAAGCTTCATACAATATTATAATCGTAGATATTTATCCGATCTCAGTGGTGCTTATGGCAACAGCCTTTCGCTTCCTCCTTATCCATTATATTGAAGCAAAATCCAAAGAGAAACAACACTATAAAGTGCTCCAGTGATCCTCCACACTACCTGCCTAATTAGGATTCGAATAATCATGTAGTTTCATATTTCCAGTAGTGTATCTCAATCCATGAGAGATTGTGTCCTGAAGACATCTCAGAAGATTCTTGGCACTAATCTAGTAAGGCTCAACAAAATACGAGCTCACAATGCTAACTACAAAACATATGTTCGGGCGAAGGTTCACCAAGAACATTAACACGAATGAGTTTTTGAAACTTAGAGGCATTTCCCAAATCTGGTCCGACATCAGTACCGTATAACTTCTGTAATTTAAGATCCTCGAGGTAGTCACAGGCTTGTAGTCCACAATACCAAATTTTCAAAATCTTCACCACATATTTTCCTTGAGATAGGAAAATTTCCCTTGGCTTCTACCACACTTCAGGTTCTTGGTTCTTCATTTCAAATTTAGAAGCAAACTCCCTCTTACATTTGTGAATGAGAGGGTATGCACCTATTAGAAAGAGGTCATCCACATGCAACAATAGTATGAGAGGCTTGTCATCTTCAACCTTAAAGTAAAGGTTAGGATCGGCTTCACTCCTAGTGAATCCCAGCTTCATCAAGTAGTTATTGATCCTCTCATACCATGCTCAGTGTGCTTGCTTCAGCCCATAAAGAGCCTTCTTCAACCTGCATACATGGGATTTTCAATCATAAATCTCAAATCGTTCACGTTACTCCACATAGACCTCGTCTTTGATTGAACTGTGCAAGAATGCGGTCTTAACATCCATCTGATGTAGGTTCCATCCTTGTGAAGCCACAAGGGCTGTGATCAAGCGAATGGTCATATATCTGGAAACATGTGAAAATATCACAACATAGTCTATACCTTCCTTCTAGGAGAAAGCATGAACAACAAAATGAGCCTTATACTATTTCGTACTTCCATCTGCTACAACTTTATCTTCTAAATCCATTTTGAAGTAACAATTGTCTTGTTCTAGGGTCTGGGAACTACTTCTCAGACATAATTCTCCATAATGGTCATAGCATCCTTCCATACTTGATGCTTGACAGCATTTGAGAATGATGAAGGCTCATTTTGTATGATTGTGCTCATACTGGTTAGGTATCCCTGATACCTGTTGGGTTTCTTACTTTCACGAAAGGCTTCTTGAGGTGCATCATGTCTTTCAGCATCATCAAGTATCCCCCTAAGCCATGAAGGCCTCTTCGTAGAAGAGGAAGGCTCAAGTGGATAAATAGGATCCATCGATTCTTCCACGTCAGGCATTGTTACATCATTTACCCATAGAGATAGCTTACACAATCATACGATGCCACACCATTCTGCTCTGGAGTATGTGGTGTAGTAGTATCCCTCTTAATTCCAACCTTAGATATGCCTGAGTGAACCAATTGTAATATATCTGAGGTCTTGCTTAGGCTTAAGGGGAATGGTCCCCTTTTGAGCTTTCCTTCGGCACATCCCAAACATACACCTTCTTTTTCTACTTGAAATTCGAGCATCCCTATTACCATATGTCTTACATCAGGTAGGTCTTTGTAATCAAGGTAGGAAAACCTCCAATGCCAATGTTCAGACTAAAGAGATGTGTCATAAGACATGACAACTACCTGACTTTCAACGACCTGATATAATGAATCAACACGAAACGCAAGAGTAAAGGCATATTTAACATTATTTTTCGATACACGTACCTTGCCATCATTGAAGGTTACTTTGTAGCCTTTGTCTTTTATTGCTAAGATGGACACCAGGTTCTTTCGATGGTCAGGTGCATTTAATACATCCTGGAATTTCTAGCCTTCTTGAATGGTTGTCCTCTTCCTCGATTTCCAACATTCCTTTGCTATTGAATTTTCTATCCCTTTGATTACCATGAGACAGATTTTGATCATCGTCATGGTGACAGTCCTTTCTATCAAGGAATTCCCTTGCATAGTGACCTGCTCTGTAACATCGTCCTTTTCTTCCACCCTTAGCTCCAGCCTTTCTTTTCGATTTAGACTTGGAAATATTTCTTTTCTTACCATGAGAAGAAAAGGTAGCAGGAGGACCTTTAGGCAAGGGCATTTCTTACTCTTCTACCCTTGTTTTTTCTAGAATGCATCTAGCCATTAATTCCTTGAAACCAGGAATTACATGATTGTTCAAAAGAGTAGTCCTAAACACATACCGTTCAGATGGTAATCCTCCAAGAGTTGTGAGTGTCACTTCCCTATCAATAATATTCTCCCCAATAGATAGGACATCATTCTTAATCTCGGGGATTCTTAAGAATTATGCTTGCATGCTCTCATCTTTACCCTTCTTGATTTCCCTCAGCTTATTTCTAAGAAACAAAACTTGATTTGCATCATTAACTTTAAATAAACTCACCAGTCTATTGTAGATTTCCTTGGAGGTGTTCACGTCAGAGATGTAGGCCACCAAGTGCTTGTCGATAGAGTCCCGGATGATCTTCTTTGTTTTGACTTCTCTGTTTTTCCATTTGTTCCAGGTAGCAGCGAATGCATTTGATGGAGGCTCAATAATATTGCCTCTCACATGGTCCAACACTCCTTTATCTTCTAGGATAGCCTTGCCTATCTTCTCTTTGATGATTGCTCTTCCTCTTGCTCGGGCTTTTTCTTCACCTAAACTCTGATTCCATGTTAAGTTATGGTATTTTCTACGCTTATAGCAATTTACTTCTTTTTCTTATTATATTCCACAGATTAGCAATCACATGTACATAAAGTAAAGTGTAGATAGAACATTAAACGATCGATAAAAAACAAGACAAGACAAGATACACAAGATGTGGTGGCTAGCCAGGGACAAACCCTACAATGTGTGGGGAAACCCTTTGAACAAATCTTCTTTTATCTTCAATAATTCAATAGAGAGAAATAGTACAATAAATCTGATTTATATCAGCAGTAGTAAACCCTAGATCAACAACATCAGCATTATTGGCTTCATCATCAAAACTAGGGCAGTCGATATCTCATAGAATGACCGTCGGATCGGCTTGATTCCACCACCAAAAGTTGCAGCCTTTAGAGGAGGTTCAAATGAACCTACAACGCAGTTCATAAGAAAAGGTTTGATTGTCCACACTAGTCAAACTTTGGATCTGTAGTTGCAACTTTAGTTTCAATAATTTCCTTCAAACTAGGGAAGTCAATATCTCGGAAACCAACCTTCGAATCGACTTGATTCCACCACCAAAAGTTGTAGCCTTTAGAGGAGGTTCAGACGAACCTAAAACATAGTTTAGAAGAGGAGGTTTGGTGGTCCACGCTGGCCAAACTTTGGATCTTTAGTTGTAGCTTCAGTTTTAGTAGCTTCCTTCCAGATGTGCGATAGAGAGACTCTTTTCTATGCAGTAGAGAAGACCCTCTTTTCTACGTCGGAGAGAAAGAGAGATGTGATGAGATGAGTGAGTGCAAATGAGGAAAATTCCTCTTGTATTTATACACAACTAATGATGTTTGAGCAGATGCGACTGTTGGACTTCTGAGCCTACATGATTTGTAGGTCGACCTGATAATAATTCCATAATCAAATTAAATTCATATCTCCATAAATACTTATTCAAATAAGATGATCTTTAGATCAATCCTACACCTCTTGGCAAGAGGAATCTGATAAAAATATTATTAGCCATGAAGAAGATGATCCACATGAAGTTTGGCCCTAGTTTTCAATTTAACATGTTTTTACTTATTATTGGCTTTATCAAGGATATCATGAACCTACTGGTGGATGTGCATGTGTTCAATAAACTATATGACCTTATCAAATTCAGATTGAAATCCTAGGCCCACTTGAAAGGGGTTGTGTCTAGTGGAGCTATGTAGAGCTATGATATAGCTATGTTGGACATAGGAAAAACTCTCAACCAATGTTTGTGGATGCATGGAGTTGTACATGCATAGTATGTTCACTATCATCTTGTTTATGACCTATGTTTATCCTTCAGTATGGGGGTGGAATGCAGTCGACTTAGTCAGTTTGGTGTCCAAAAATGATCAGATTCTCGACCAAAATGTGCTTAGAAACCTTCTTTCTAGATCTAATATAATGGTCTATGAGATCCCAAAATGTACCCACACTCATTCGAAGAAGAGTTTGGAAGTGGTTTCTAATATGATACTCTTCATTGAGGCAACCAATATGGTCATCTTATAGAATCTATCAAATGCCACAAATACACAATCATTCCATGCTTGGTAGAAGGAATTCCAGACATGTCGTCCATGGAGATGGATTCCTAACGCTGGTTAGAAGTAGGAAAAGGAGTTTACAAGCCTTGATCCTTAATTGTTGGCTTGGAAATGACACAGGAAATGCAGGATCTAATATATTTTTCCAGCACCTTTTTAGATCTTTAGCCAATAAAAATACTTCTACAATACTACCACTGTCTTGTCCACACCAAAGTGTCTTGCAACCCAGTTGTAATGTACCTCCAAAATCAGCTTGGCATGCTCATATGAAGGAACAAAGAGAATTCCCAAATAGCACAATAATATATCTTGAAGTTGGAAGTCTAGAATTGGCTTTCCAACCATCAACATCTTGTAGGTGGAAGAAAATTCTAAGTCATTTTCATATAGTTGCAACCATCGAAAGGTCTTATTCCCACATGAGTTGAGAACTATGCTTAGTGACACCATCAGGGACAACTGAGATAGCCTACAATGTGATTGGTGCTATCCTTCTTATATTTAATGTTCAAATGGAATTCTTGCAAGTGTGTGGACCATTTCTGATGGAAATCATTCTACAGCTTCCCCTGTGTCTACATAAATTGAAGGGGTCATTGATCTGTGTTGATGATTGTATCCTTCCCCAAAATATAACATTTCCAATGCTCGAAGGCTTGCATGATGGAACACATTTCCTTATCATAGGTAGGGTACCTTCAAACAGTATCAGAGAGTGTCTCACTATGATATGCCATTAAATTCCCTTGTTGAGTGAGGACTGCACAAATAACATAATAAAAAGCAATTTTCTCAATATCAAATGGTTGTTATAGGATTGGCAAGGTGAGGATTGATCCATAACAAAGGAGATGTTTTAGTTTAATGAATTCCTCCTATTGTGATTTAGATCAAAAAAAAAAAAATGGCTCTACCCTTGGTAACTTGACTTAAGGGCCAAGCGATATGAGAGAACCCCAACATGAATGTTTATAGAAATTAGCAAGACCCAATAAGTTTTGAATCTCTATTAGAGTCGTCAGGGCTAGCCAATCGCGAATGACTTGGATCTTAGCGAGATCCACATTCATGCCTTGATCATAAATTATATAGCCCATTTATTGGACTTGGTCCATGCTAAAGGAACATTTCCCCAAGTTGGCACATCACTTGTGTTGCTGCAAGGTTTGAAGGACCTGTTTTATATGTTGCAAGTACTTTGCCCAACTTTTGTTGAAGATGATGATATCATATAGATATAAAACCACAACCGAGTTTGTGGAAGGCCGCAAGATGTCGTCCATCACCATCATAAAGTTTGCAGGGTCATTTTCTTGCCCTAGGTTGTCATTGATGTCAATATGGCAATATTCTAGATACTAGAAGATGATATGAAGCCAAGGGGAAGCAAAGTAGATCCATGAAGAGACAGGAGTAAGGCCATCAGGATAGCCAAGCCATAAGCAAGAGAGGCATATTGCAAAATATCAAAACAAATAGAGGAGGTCTGTTTGAAAGACATTGCCAAGCTAGAGGAGCCACATTGGAGCAAGAGGAGCCATATCAGAAGAGAATTGCATGTAATACATGCCCAAGAAGAACTAAAAGGATTCATATATAATATATATATATTTATATATTATATATATATATATATATATATATATATATATTATATCATATATAATATGCCAAACAGAGCTACAGGAGGTGCCATCTACATATTGCTAAAGAAGAATAGGCCAACAAGAGGGGCAAACAGAGCCATCGAAGGAGCCAAGAGGAAGAAGACAGAGCCACTAGAGGAGAAAACAGAGCAAAGAGTAGATAGAGCCAATGGTGGAAGCAATAAAATCTCTCAGATCCATCGAAGAGACCAAAATAGAGCTATCAGAGGAGAAAAGAGAAAAACAGAGCTATCAGAGGCCAAAAACCATATATATATATGCGTTTAATGCTATTGGATGCCAAAACCCAAATATATATGGATTTAACACTATGGAAGGCAAAAAAACCATACATATATGTAAATACACTATTGGAGCAAAAAAGGCAGAGTTTATATAAGTATGCGCAAAATACTCTATCAGAGGGGGAAGACTTGGGTGTATTGTAAATGCACTATCGGAGGTAGAAGTTTTAACGCTATCGGGTCTATAGAATCCATATAGTATCACCCCTATGTATTTACCTATTTAATGTTGAATGCCTTTTACACAGAGAAATCACACTAAAACACTTAGCGGATTTCGGAAAGCGGACTTGAAATTTTATGCACGAGAGTGTTGAGTCCTATTAGGTCCAACACATACTATCGCATCACTATAAGGGAGTGGTCTATGTTAAGGTCTTGACCTGAACCTTTGCGATTTGCGATTTTGGCACTTTGGGAATGGGAGCTATAAAATTCTAAGCAGCCCATTGCAATCACCAATAGGGATCAGTGATATTGCATCGGACCTCCACCAAGGGTAAGTGCTGATTGCGATGAATGTTGTAGACCCGATGCAACATTACAATTGAATTAATTCTATATCACATCTACCATGTCAGAAGTGACCATTGCAAGTTATAAATGGATGGCACAAAATGTTGCGATTTCCAATTGCGATTTCACTGTAGACCCAATGTAGTATAGATGCGGGAGTAATATTTTTTTGAAGTCTACCCTTAGCACTTTGCTCGTGGTTTTTCATATATTTCTTGTGTATTTGAACATTTGTATTGCATGGGTTTTTAAGGCTAAAAGCCTATAATAATTCTCCTGATAGTTCAGGAGGCTTGGACTATATTTTAGTAGGCTGAATCAAGCCAATTGCGATTGCGATTGGGATGTGGCACCTCCATTAAAGAAAATTGTCTCTGTGTATTCCTATTGTCATTGGAAAAATAGGGCTCTATTACAGTTTGAACAGGGAGTATTTTTTCTTTATGTGTTTGCTCCTCTCTCATGAATGAATGCGTCCTATGAGCATGAAGAGACAAAGGAAGCTACAGCAACGAAGAAGCCAGGAAGCTGAAGGGTAAGCCATCGTAGAGGGAGCTGGCGTGAGTGTTGAGGAAGCCAAAGAGCCAACAAAAAGAGGAAACCGATAATCGAAGGTACCAAAAGCGTATACAACAAAAAAATGGAGAACAAGGTGTGTTTAAGGTAGTTGTTGTGTTGAACACTATTATTACAATTGGAGGAAACAGAGGCAGCAGCAGGGTCCAGCAGAACAAAAAATATGACCAAAGGACCAATAGGACAAGAAGCATTTGAAGGCTGAGCTTCTCAGCTAATTGTGTTACCCTGTGAAAGAATTAATTAGGCATACAATGTAGTCAGAAGTATAGTTCTGTGATGTAATGAATAGAGTTTTATCTAACATTGTTTGAAGGCAGAAGTAGACAATAGAAAAACAATCATGCTAAAGCATTCAATGTGACAAGAAGAACATATGCTTGAATAGAAAGCAGGTTCTTATGCAGATTTTAGTGCAGCTATAGTGGACTCACTAAAGCTATGAGGAGATATGATCAGAGGTCAACTATTGGAGACTCTGTGTGGACTATATGAAGAGTTGTAAAGACTCCTTTGTGAGAAGACTGGTTGTCATTGATGTTGTAGCTTGGAGACTATAGTGAAGCTATAAATAGACAGAACTCAGTAATGAAGAGTTCTAAGAGAAGAACATTATTATCAAACGTGCCTTGACAAGATTGGGTCGAAACCCTTGGGGATGCTGCCTAAGAAGCAAGAAGGATTGGAGTCCTCAGGGCTAGTACCTCAGAAGTAAGAAGGATTGGAGTCCTTAGGGTTGGTGCCTTAGAAGTAAGAAGGATTGGAGTCCTTGGGGTTGATTCCTCAAAAGTTGGAAGGATAGGTGTTCTTGGGATTGGTGTTTTAGGAAATGGAAGGATTGACGTCCTTGGGAGTTGGTGCTCCTAAGTCCAAGATTGGTACCTTGGCGAAAAAGAGTTGGAGCTCTGGAGGTTGGGGCCTCACCAAAGTCCAAGTCAGTGCTTGGCAACTGATTGCAACCATTTATATATTGTATCTATTTTACTGCTAAGATTATATTAATAAAAGCATTTATTCTTGTTTTTCATCTTGTGTCCTGAATATAAATGTTTTAACTGGTAAAACAATAGTCAAAAAATAAATACTGATTCACCCCCCTCTCTGTATTTCCAACACATTTTTCAATAAGAAGGGCATGACCAACCACTCATAGAGACCCTCCTTAGACTTCAAGGTATTCTTCCATACATATGTGGGTTCTATTAGAACATAGTGATAGTCAGACTTTAAATTAATCATGATGAAGTAATTAGACCCCTTAATTTGGTCAAGAAGGTCATCAATTAGTGGGATCAAGTACTTTTTCCTAAATAAATTTTATTTAATGCCTGGTAACCAATGCAGAGTTTCTAGCTCCCATATTTCTTTTATGTGAGTACAATTATGTTGCCACAAGGTGAGGAACTCTATCGGATGTGCCCTTTTTGTAGCAACTCCTAGATTTATCACTTAATTTCCTCATTTTCCAAAAGAGTGTGACAGTATATTGTCCCATTAGGTACAGGTTCTCCAAGAGTCAGATCAATCAAATGCTTGGATTGACAGTGCAAAGGTAACCCTGTGGGTGAGCAGAATATTTCCCTATACTCATCCACAACCTTATCAACTTGCTTCTATTGTGTGAGGGAACTCTTTCTATGGGCCATGGATGTGGCCATGATCTTCCCTTTTCTTTAAGAATGAATCGAGAAGAAAAAACAAATCCTGATATGGGAGATGAACTTACTCCATTTCTTATAAAAGATCATAGAAATATAGGTAGGTGGGGCTACCTCTGATATCCTGTATAGTTTTCTCCCCAAACTAATAATAACACAAGGTATGGATTCATGCACAACATGACACTTCCACAAGTATGGTTGGCCTAATAAAACATCACAAACTTCAAGGGGAGAAGCATCACAGATTTCCTCATCCATGAAAGGCCTGATGTTGTAGGTAAGAAACATTTCTAGCTAATGTGGACATATTTCCCTTGGTGGAGACACTCGATGGTGTATGGTTGCAAGTGCGGTGCTATTGGCTGGCCCAACCACATAACAACCTCTATCGATATTAGGTTTTTTTACTCCCACTATCGATAATTAATTATAGTGGGGAACCCTTCACCCACATATGTGAGTGGAGGAGATACTCACCCTACTCTGGATCTTCAGGTTCACTCTCCTTGACCTTGGTGGTGGTAACAATGGCACTAGTTTTTACATCAATGATCTATTTCCCCTCGCCAGATTCAGGCTCGTATTTAGAACATGCATCTAACTCTGAAGATTTTAGCTTAGCCATAAGTGAATCCTTTGCACAAAATTCACTTTTGTTGTGAGTGGGGCTCTTGTGGAACTCACACCACTTCCCTATGTCCTTCTTCACTTCCCATTTTTATTATTTTCTTATGGATTCTATGGTTTTCCTGGGTCATTCCACCTTAGCTTTCTCCTTTTTTATGGAGTTTGGAGGTTCCTTTGCATTGTTTCGGAATCATATATCCAAATTATCACTTCTTCCATTTAAACTTCTACTCAATATTGACAACATATAGGTACGTTACGCCAAGAGAGGAGATGTCCATGAACTCCATTTCTGCCTAGATTTATTTGTTCAAATATTCATAGTACTTGAGCATCATATGTTGCTCAGAGTCATTGATACCTTGCTTTGTGCATAGGGTATGAAATATATTCATGAACTTTGAAACTTCTTAATCCCTTTCCTATTGTAGTGTGGTCCATTTTATATACTTATCTTGATAGGTCCCAATAGGGTAATATCATTCCTTGACGACATCTCAAAAAGAATCCCATGAGGGTGTGGCTGAAAATAGTGAGGATTGTTCCTTGTCTTTTTTCTCATCATAATTTTCCTACTAGTCCTTGGCATGGGAGGTGACCTTGAGGAGTAAAAAAGTAATATTTTCTCTATTGGAAAAATTATGGACCAAAAAATATCCTTGCAGCAGATTTAACTATTTATCTAGAGAATTTTTGTCTATCTCGCCTTCCAATATAGGAATATTGAAGTTAAATTTTACCTTAAAGGAGTTTGTATCTCTGAAGTGACTATTGGATGAAGATGCTTCACCCACTGGTATCTATCTAAGGATACGAGAAAAATTATCCATCTTCTCATTCCTTTGTCACTAAGGGCTTCTTCGAGTAATAATTTGAAAGCATCTCTTGCTCCCTCGTCTTTCTTTTCTTCATCCATGGGAGGTCATCTAGGTCGACAAGGCCAATCTTGTAAGAGCTCAACCAATTTAGGTCAGAACTCCTTATACCCTGACCTCATTGAGGACATGCACAAAAAAAATAGATAAAGAGCAGACTGCTCTGATACCATTGATTTGGATTTATGAAGGAAAAAAATGAAATACATATTTAAACAATAACACATAGATACATTGAAATGGAATTTTAATTAATAAATATCCAATGTTGAAAGTGGTTTACACGTGGAATGAAAAAAGACTAGCTCAAGCAATGGTGACTGATCTCTGAGAAGAGATGTGATAGGTACATGCATTCTTAACTATGTTTGATCAGAGTCCTTTTATCATGAAGAAACAATGGGAAACCCTAAAAATCCATAAACCTAATTGTTACATAGTATTTTGTCACCGTCCCTGTTACCCCTCCTCCCATACATTGGAGGACCTATCCCGGGACCTATGAGAAGTGACATAACCTAAAAACACCTTCATTATATCCCCTTGAGTATGTACTCCATATGTCCTAAAGAGACCTTCTGCAAAATACCCATAAATGTAGCCCTTTTTCCATTGGCGTTGTTCCACAGTGTATCACTCGCGCCAATGGGGGAAATCCTCCAAAGTGGGCATGCCAGCTAGTGCTCTATGTCAGAGTCGCACTAGCGCCAACCCGGTTGGGTAAAGTTTTTAACAAACAAACTTCCGATGGTTCCTTCTAACCTATCCATGAACTGATTCTAGTTTGAGTTATTTCAGTTGGCCTTCGAATCTCCCAAGGAGGGAAGTAGTTCTCCACCTCGCATGGAAGCTTCCTTATGATAAGGAAAATCCCATGAATCTATTGGATGGTCTTATATACTCCTCCTACCTCTATATAAGCTTGTTCTTTTCCCTTTGACAAGCTAGTTAGTAATTCTCCTCTTCAAGCTCCCAAATCTAAGTACCAAAGTCTGAGAATTGCTAAGCTCATGTTACAAGAGGCCTTGTTCATCCCCATAAGGCTATATCTTTAAGGAGGAGACCCATGTCCAAGTAATCAAGGAGAGAGAGGCTTGTTACCCATCCCTTACAAGCTTTGCAAGGTATGCGTTATTGATCACCCAGCCAAAGGAGGATTTGACGTCAGAACTTGGTTGTATTCTCTTTTGTTTGAGTTTTATCCTTTCTAACTGATACATAGTTGCATTTCTTGGATTTTATGATTGTATTTGTCTTGTTCTTTGCATGTGCAACTGTCTGTTCGTGAAGATCATGAGGATTGTGATCAGCTGGAGTGAAAGAACGGAAGCGACGACTCTTCTACGAATACTAGCATTGGATTCGAGGTAGGCTCTCATCATCGGCCTTTACTTTGCAATTAGGAACCTGCATGTTAGCATTGTTTGATTTTTGTTAGACGCCATTTAGGATAGTGGAATCGCCTCTGTCCGTAGAGGGGATTTACCTACACAACAATTTGGCGACTCCGCTGGGGAGTTGGGTTTTGCCTTATTTGTTTATCTTGTCTTGTTGTTTGATTTGTAAACTTTAGACGGAGCCTGAAATCTAGCCAGATAGCCTTCGAAATTCTATTTCTTTGCATTAGTGAAGTAGATCAATGCTACTTTAGTCCATCTCCGGTTTGGTTTGCAAACTGAATGACTTGCAACTTGCCTTGTTCCTTGGTTATTTCCCTGGTTTCTCCTGCTTGTTTAACTTTCTGGGTTGAATGCCTGTGTTTCTTTTTGCCTCTTGGAGTACTTAGGTATTGCTGTTTTGGCCTTGGATCTTTTGATTTTATTTTTCCATAGCAAACTCGGCTGGTGCTAGTTTATAGTGTGAAAGTCACACTAGTTGGCGCAAGTTGCACATTTACAACCCGCACCAATTCCTGAAAGGTGCTTGTTGTAGCCTGACAGTCGCGCCAGGCCTGTAAACTTTTGAAGTTTGCTTGGTTGTGAACTTTTTGAGCTTTTGTTTTGTCCTAAGTACGTTTATTAGACTACTTGAGTGCGTTGGAGTATGATTTGACTGGCTTTGATCGCTACCCTTTGGGTGTTTGCTTTTTTCTACCGATTTCGCATTTCTAGCCCTAGGGCATCTAGTGGCCTTGTGAATCGAGCCTTCCTGAGGTGTTTTGATCTTTTCGTGGTCCAGTCGACTCTTTTGTTTGGTCCCTTACACTTTTTTGGTAGTTTTGAATCATTTTGTTGCATTATTTGGGTGATTTGCTTTGTCTTCACTTGAATTTCGCTTCGTCTCACTTTGAGCCCAGATCACACGGCTCATTGTTGTATTTGGGATCATTTTGGTTCTTTGCGTGTTTGAGTTGTGATTTGAGGGACTGAACGTGTGTGTATTGGATGGGATTTGTTTGTGTTATTTCTCAAAAGTTCTTTAGGGCATTTTTCCATTATTGAAAAGAAAAATCTCTTTTGCTTTGAATCAGTTAATGAAAATTAGGACTTTTCATTTCGATTAGTGATTTAGTGATCTTAAAGAAAAGTTTATTGATTTGCATTAGCTGCATTAGGGAAACTCTTTTGTTGTTTGTGATTGTTTCATTTGCATGAAAGATTTTTAACTCTCTTGTAATTAGCATTCATCGAATGGAGTGACATGTTTTGGCATATAGATTGCATTTAGGGATTTTCAGAGATTACATACGGTAGGACCTGAAAACCGAAACTAAACTCAAGATCAACTCTAAAATAAATTGAATAAATCTAAAAACAAATTGGAACATAACGCTCACATTCTAGAGGTCTAGGCTAGAGATGTGCTCCGGCGTCGTTAAACCTAGTCACTTTTGTTTTCACTTAAGGTTGGGTGATTCCTCCTTTTGTGACTCAACTGTGGTCTAGTACGGACTTATGCTCCCACATACCATCACGTATATATGGGGAGACTCCACTAGGTTATCATCCTTGATCCACAGGAAGCCGTGTCTGTTGCCTTACAACCCGTATCGCACCGAACACAACATTCGGGAAGATTGATTGTTGTACGGAAAGTCCTTGTCTTTCATATGATTGCTAAGGTGTATATGCAGTTTTACGGATTGTCTGGTAAACCCCTTACCTAGTTTCTCGAGAGTAGTCACTTTTTGATCCTTTTTGGACTCCTTAAAAGAAAAGGCTCACTTGAGCATTTATCACTTCAGGCTCACTAAATATTAGAAGGCGACTAGAGTCGTCTTTTGTCCTTTTCTCGACTCTTAAACCATGAAAAGGTCAAGTTGTGTCCTAATGTCTTAAAATTTATTCGACAACGATTACATTTACCATGTTAGATCTTGTTTGTGTTAGTTTTGAGTAGGGTCTTTCTTTGTTAGCTTGTCTAGGATTTTTGAATTCGTTTATCCTGGCGGATCCATCGATCCCATCCCTAGTGACCAAGGGTCTCCTTCTTCTGTTGCTCCTGAGACACTCATTTGTGGTGACACTTTCCCTGTTATTCCAAGTGTCCGACCGTTGAGCTCTCGTGCTCCAGAGGACGAGCTTCACGATCTATTTTGGAACCCTATTTGGGAAGCTTACGAAGAGGATTATCCCTCTACTCCTATTGGTGTTTCGACCCCGATGGCTTCCTCTGATATGAAGGACACATCTCCTGTACTGAGGGGAACACCTGTTGTGTCAAGTATTGAGACTCCTATCCCAACCACATCCCCGGTCATATCTACGCCCTACATTGTTACCCCTCTCAATATTACAGTGCCTATGCGCTATAGATCTCTGAGGGATGCCATGGGCTCTAGGAACTCCTCTTTTGGTACCATGTGGGATCCTAACATCGTTCCCACTACGAGATCTTTTGTTTCCCAAGTTCATAATACCGTTGTCACATCACTCTTGACCAATCTAACCATTTGTGTCACATCTTCAACTCCGGTTGCTAGTGTCGTTACGACATCTTCCATCTTAACTACTGTTGCTGGCCCGTCCCATGGTCTAGTACATAGTGGTTAGTCAGCATACGCTGCCAAAGTTGTTCATCCTGCAAGTAGTGCCTCGCCTTCTTGTAGTGCCATTGCAGCAGGGGGACATATTCTCAATACTTGCATGCTGTCCAAAATCCAGGCGCGGAAGGCCCTTATTATGACCCTATCGGTCATCATTTGTATACCTCCTTGCCAGCTCAGCCCGCTGTTGAGGCTTCCATTCCGTTGAATGTCGCTTGGGGCACCACTGGTTATGTTGGTGGCCAATTCCATCCGGATCAAGGGTAACCGCACCAAGGACCATCATACCAACGTCAGCCACCCTAAACGCAGCCTAATTATGGGTAGCAATATTATGGCCAAACCTATCTAGGGCAACCTAGAGGCTCACAAGGACAACCCTCTCAGGGACAACCTTCAGCCTATGGTGATCCGTCTTTTAGCTATCTTGGGCAACCTTCTGGAAACCCGGGAAAATATTATGCTCAACAAGGACAACCTGGAGTCCAGTAGGGATACCCTTCGGGTCAACCCTACGGGAATCCGGGACAACCTTACGCGCAACAAGGGCAACCTTGAACCCAGCAAGGGTACCCTTCTGGGCAGGGTGGTCAGCCTTACATGTAGCAAGGCCAATCCGCTGCTTAGCCTAGTCAGCCATCTGGTCCGCAAGGAAAACCTTCGATTGCACAAGGACAACCAAACACCCAGCAAGCTCAACCTTCTGGGCAAGTAGGTCCGTCCCCAAACCAGCCAGGACAACCTTCTGGCCAGATGGCCCAACCTCAGTCTTCCCAAGGACATCTCTCTAGGCCTGCTCAATCGGGCATGTAGATGGTCCCTTCTTCTCAAGCTCAACCTGGTTTTCAGCCCCAGACTCAAACTGGTCCCCAGCCGCAAGGTGGGTTTCAATCCCAACCTTCTTACCAAATGTAGCCTAGTTCCTAGGCTTAATATGGAGCCGAGCAACCATATGGATACCAGCAACCCTGAGTTTGCCCCATATCAAAATTATCAACAACCACAGGCCACTCCTTATCAAAATTACCAGCAACCAAATGTTGCTCCTGCAGGTCAGTATGGTAACCAATGGGGTGCTGGGGGGTAGATCCAGAATCAACCGTCCGATTATGGATATAACCCTTATGGACTTGGGCCGTCCGGACAAGGTCAATGGGGGCAACCAGCAACTAGGTGGAACTCTGGCCCTACCTCATATTAGCAACCACAAATGTCCTTCAACCCTCAACTACCATTCTTAGCAACGTTGGAACTGCCTGAATGTGTCGAAATTAACCAATGATCCTAACTTGCATAATCCACAATGGTCGCCAGTTCCAACCAAGATACCCAACGATTGTCCTAAGTTTGATGCCAAATATGGAGAGGATCCCCAAGCCCATGTAATGACTTACCACCTTTTTTGTTCGTCTAATTCATGGCTTGACGATTCAGTTTGGCTTCGCCTATTCCAAAGGACTCTTACTGGCTCCACTGCTAAATGGTACATTGAATTGACCCGTGCGTCTTTTCAAGATTTCAGTTTATTGGCAATGGCATTCCTCCCTCATTTTTAGTTACCCATTCGGTATGAGACGGGAACGCATCTCCTTACGTCTCTCAAGCAGGACACGGCTATGCACATCTCTGATCATATACATGAATGGAGAGGGCATCCTCGGTTGATCAAGTTCTGGATTCCTGATCAACTCCTCACCCATTGGTTCACAACTTCCTTTGTCCCTAGGATCGCATGGGACATTGCTATGGGAGCTTGCATGGCTGAAGAGAAAGCTATCGCGCGTTCTTAGTACCTTGACTTAGTTTATTCTCAGTCAGGTACCTTATATGAGTATTTGCCTGATGCTGCGAGACACGGTACATCCAAAACTCCACCAAAGCCATCTGTTGATGGGGTTATTGGCTCTGTAAACCCGTCATCAAAAAAATCATCCTCGAACCCTGGGAAGCAAAAATCCAATGCGTCTAACGAAAATACTTCTCAGGGTGGTTCTAATTCTGGAAGTACTTCCGAGGTTAATGCCATTCAGTCCACGACAGATAACAAGACCTCGAAAGGAAAGAAAAAGGCGAAAGCAAAAAATAATTCTGAGCAACCAAAACAGGATTCCTCCAAACCTCCACCCGAGGAAGGAGCCAAGCATAAACCCAAGTATACTTGTCTCATCTGTGATGAGGATCACTATACCAAAGACTGCCTGAGGCGGTCCAAGGTTAGTCATTTGTTGAAAGGCGCTCCTGGGATTCCTGCAGTTCTGAAAGAACCTTCCCCCTCTCAACAGACTCTAATGGTTGTTGATCCATCTTCGTCTTCATCTCCCTTTGGTTCCCAAGTGTTCATGGCTGGAACCATTCCCATTCATGTAACGACTTGAATAAAGGAATATCTGTCATCCACCGGGAAGGAGCCTGAGGTCCCCTCGAGCACTCCTCCATCTAGTTCTAGTCCGCTCCACATCGAGAGACCTAATACTGAGACGCCCATCCTACCCCCTCCCAAAGGAGTACTTCGGAGATCATCTTACAACCCAAATGCTCATGCTACCCAGCACTATAGCATAGTTGAGGACTTAGCGCGGGCTCCATCGGCTACGTCCGCTTTAAAATTTCTCCAGAGCTACCCCCCTCAGAGGAAGTCCCTGCTATCAGTCATCGGTAGCATCAACCCGACAGATTCGGATTTGATCACCTTTGATCTCGAGAGCCATGTCCCAAGGCTGCCTCATCAGATCGCCTTCCTCATTCAAGTCATCATCAATTTGAAAACAATCCATTGTACGGTTATTGATGAAGGTGCATCAACTTGCATCATGTTTGTTGCTTATTGGAAAGCAATTAGGTCTCCGACTTTGAGCTAGTCTCCCACGACACTGGAAACCTTTGATGGGAGAGAATCTCGTCCTTATGGTATCCTTCAACGATTGCCGATTACTTTAGAAGGGAAAACCGTTGAAGTAGAAGTTGAGGTCATTGACACAAATATTACTTACAACCTCCTTTTGGGTAGGAGTTGGACGTATGCCATGCATGTCGTGGATTCGTCCCTCTTCTGTGTCATTCGTTTCCCTCACCAGGGGAAAATTGTCATGGTAGACCAGCTATCCTTCTTCGCTTCTTCTTCTGAAGGAAATGTGCCTTTCGTGGAGCATACCTCCATCCCTTTCGAGAGTGTGGGAGCTGGGCTCTTCAAAGATCCCGCCCTCATGGGTGTCTTTTCACTCCCACTTCCGAACCTTGCTTCGCTCAGTTTGGTTTCTACCCATTCTGATTCCTCATTGCACACTACTGCGACCCTCGGTCCCTCTGCACAATGGGGCATTGATCCTCTAGCTTGTAACCCTCGCTCAGCTGGGGGGATTGGGAAGATCATCAGTGCCATTGATCATCTTATCAAACAGGCCGAGACGACACCTACATTATCTAGGCCAGTTACACAACAGTGCAATGGGGCAAGTCCCGAAATAGGCTTGACTTGAACAAACATCATGCATGCACTTTATTTTTGTATATACGTATGCTTTCAGCAAGTGTGTTGTGTGCATGTTTTCATGTTTTTTTCTTGGTGTGTGGGCATGATTGCTGCTTATTGTGTCTTTTTGCTTCTTGGATAGATGTCTGGATCACCTTACTTGGTTTCCCTGATGTTGCCTTCCGTAGTACACGCAACTTGTCATCTGCAGCATGGGTCATCTACGATCCTCACGGTGAGTTAGTAGACATTCAAGGGGTTTGTCTAGGTTGTACAACGAACAATGTTGCTGAATATAGTGTTGTGATTGAATTATTAGCTTAGGCGATTAACCTCGGCATTCGAACATTGGTTGTGAACTTGGACTCTCAGCTTGTCGTCCGCCAACTCAACGGGCATTATTCCGTCAGAGATCATCAGATATTAAGGTTGTATTTACATGTTAAGTTATTAGAAAGAGATTTTGATTTCATTACTTATCAACATATTCCAAGACGACTTAATAAGTTAACCGATGCATTAGCTAATTATGTGTTGGACAGGCATTTGCATAACATGTAGTTCAACATAATACAAGAAGCATAAAGTACAATAAACCATAAAACATATGTATATATATATATGTGTGTGTGTGTGTCCAAAATGTTCCACCCCGTGCATCATCAAAAAATAATACATGACTGTCTGAATACATCCGGAGACAACATGTCTCTCAAAAAATATGCATGGAAAGAAATAGCCTAGATATCTAGTCTCGGTGGTGCTCATGGTAGCACGTCACCGCTCACACTAAACGCCTCAAGAGCCGGTGGATGCGAGTTGGCACTCCCACTGTGTGCTTCTATACGCTAGTGGGACATCCGCTAGCCGAGCGTAATCTAGAATCCCTCAAGTGATAGCCTCAAGGTTCTGAATAAGCTCTCCTCTATCACCACCTTCCTCTCGAGGATCTGCTCCTGCTACTACTAATACTGGGTGTCTCCTCACAATGGGAGACATGCTAGCTGGACGCTCTGGGCCGACATCTGCATATGCAAGTCATTAAGACAAGCATTTACTAACAAAAAAAAATAAAAAAAACACAAAATCGAAAAAATGAGGACATACCAATCTCCTCATCCCAGTCCTCTCCCTCTAGAAGGGGAAGGTCAGGGTCTCCGGTGAAGTCTGTCCTTACATACAGCCAGTCCTCCACCACAATCAGTTGGCAGCGAAGCCACCCAAAAAACTCAGGTCTAAAGGACATCTGCAGACCGCCACAACCCCTCGGCATCAGTGCCGGCCATCGAGCCATCCTCGGCTCTCGAGGTGCTGGGTCTGCAACAAAGGCCCCTTGCCCCTAGAAGCTTGGTACGCGTTCGAAGAAGAACGTCACCAAGATGGAGCCATATTCGAACTGCTGCAACTTGCCCTGCTTGGCTTTGGTCATCTGCCTCTTCATATTGGTCGTCACTGCTGACGCCCAGTTGAAGATCGTTAGACTCAGAAACTCTTTCGCTAGGATCAAATGGTTCTTCATAACCTCGTGGGGCCCTTGTGCCCCCGCAGCTCATGTGATAGTAAACATCAATGCTCTCAGGGTCAAGTGCGGAACGGTGGGGATATCCACCTTCGCACTACCCTACCCGTATCTGGCACCTGGACAAACTTGGGCCTTCACCTCCTCCATCTTCTCTCCAGATGGTCTGCTTCCAGTCAATCGAACTACCAGCCCCCATCGTGACAATCCAGTGAGGAAGTAGTCTTCAGATACTTCTAACTACAATAGTTGGTCCCGTATTCGGAACACTTCTTCCTGTACGTCCCACAAGTCGACCAAATACTGTAAAAGCTCTGGAGGAGCTCGCAAAAAAGATAGAATGAAAAATTTCTTGAGCCCACATGCTCTAAGTGCCTCCATGCAGTCCTCATCTGCTAAGGCCAATGGGTCTACTAGGTCATGTTCCCATTATTTCCACACAATCACCATCTTTGTGTATTTCCCTGCAAACAGAAGCCCAAAACCATGAATTAGACTCTTACATAAATTGAAATTGTAGGTAAATAGGTTTAAATTTTTTAAAACATTTCCATAAAATCTGCGTGGCCATTGGCGTGAGTGTTTCTAAAACAGTCGTGCCCATGGGCGTGTGCCCTATAGGAAAGTTTCCCCATTGGCACGGGTCCGTGCCCGAAACCTGCGCCAATGGGCGCAACCCCTAAATTTAAAATCCTCCCTATAGGGGATGAAAATGAAATTTAAAACAAATTCTAAATGGATAGAAATGGAGCTAAGGACAAGGCCTCTTACCTGACACTGACAACGCTCCAAATGGTCCGCTGGATTTGTCGCAATCGCCAACTGAAGGTCACACTCAAAAAGCCCTAATGTGACTCTCCAAAGATAAAAAGTGAAAAGTAATTTTTTAATTTACCATTTTCACCATTTTATAACATTTTGACCCCTAAATAGGTTTTAAAGGTCATTTTATGAATATTTTTATGAATATTTGTGTTGAAAATGGATTTTACACCGATTTCTTGTGCACCGACAGGTGTTTATGCAGCTTTGTCAGCGAAACAAGTTGTATGTTATACTTTTTAGACTCGGTAAACACACGAAAAAGTCACTGTGGAGTCATTTTTTGCTCTTTTCTGACTCTCTAAATGTGAAAAGAATGCCGAGTTGGTCCTCTCAACTCGTTAAACGGCAATGAGAGGTGGTCATATTTAAACCCTTTTCAGACTGTTTAAAAATGAAAACATCATCGAACCCTTGTCGAATCCTGTTCGTTAACGGTCACGAAGCGACGTGGTTTTGATCACATTTTTACCTTTTCAGATCAGAATCACTACTTATGAAAAGTACTCCTCGGTTGTAATGATCGAGCGGTTCTTTCGAGCATGGTTTTATACTTTTTCGGGCTCGGGAGACACAACTTTACGAAAAAGGACACCCTTGGAGTTTCCTTTTTGCTGTCTTTTTAAATTCTCTAAACATGAAAAGACGCTGAGTTCTTCCTTTGTCAGACTCGTTAAAACTTAATGACATCGGATTCTGTCACAATGACGCCTCTCAAGCATATGCTATCCCCGTCAAGCTTGTCATCGAAAAATAACCGGGGTACTCGCCAGAAATGGTGGGGGAATAAAGGGACCATAATCATCGTCGTGATGGCAGTATGTCACTCTTGAACATGGCACTTGTCTGCATTCGTGTCTAGGTGGGGACATCTAATCTTGTTTTACACTTGCCTCCATGGGTTTGGGTTATCCTGTCTGACCATTCATCTGCTCATCATCTTTTCACCATGACCCCTGATCGTTTGATGTCAAATACTGCCAAGTCCACTGTTGTGCCATCAATATGTCCAAGAGAAGTTGACCTCTGCAGAATACTCAACCTCCCTCTGATACCTCACACAAAACATTTTATCCTTCTCTATCTCGTGTCGATGATGTGGGAAACATTATGGCCCACCTTCGATCAAGGTCACTTCTGTCGACTTCAGCTCATTATCCAAGAAGTTGACTTAGAGACTCCCTTCAGGTACCTTGGAGCCTGCATGCCTCAATGGCAAGTTCTTCATGCTCGATGCGAGGTTTTCATCATCGGCCTCCGATCAGATGATTCTACGGGTGTTCGACACCGGCTCACTAATTCACATGCCGTGGATTGTACCTATAGTACCTTGAGGACCATTTTCATTATTGGTGGTACCTCTCGCGTCTGTTATCAATTTTCATCATTCACTGGTAATCAGACGATGTTCACGCATGTTCAACTTCGACTCCCATATTCGCATGCTTGAACTTGTACTTTTTTCGGGTCAAGATGGAGTGCAAGACCCTGGATTTTGTCTGTTGAGATCTAGGTTGCATTTTTGTGGATTATTATAATCACTACATGACTCATTCACTAGATGGTTGTGACCATGCCTGAGTCTCTTCATCGATCCTCGCTGGATGGCTGCGTCCATACCTTAGATCCAGATTTTTATGTACTCTGCTATGGATGGTTGCGCCCATACCATGTACATAATGTACTTGAGATATCAGTTGTACTTCATGCAGGTTCTCCAGCGGCTGTGTTTCCAGTCGACCATGTTCTTGTAAAGCACTTCACCCCTCTCTCTCTCGGGCTTCATGCTTTAGGGGGCATCTGTTACACAATATTTTGTCACCATCCCTATTACCCCTTCTCCTGTACATTGGAGTACCTATTCCGGGACCTGTGAGAAGTGACATAACCTGAAAACACCTGCATTGTATCCCCTTCAGTATGTACTCCATATGCCCTGAAGACACCTTCTGCAAAATACCCAAAAATGTAGCTCTTTTTCCATTGGCGCTATTCCATAGTGTATCGCTCATGCCAATGGGGGAAATCCTCCAAAGAGGGTGCGCCAGCTGGTGCTCTGTGTCAGAGTCGCACTAACGCCAACCCAGTTGGGTAAAGTTTTTAACAAACAAACTTTCGAAGGTTCCTTCTAACCTGTCCATGAATTGATTCCAGTTTGAGTTAGTTTAGTTGGGCTTCGAATCTCCCAAGGAGGGAAGTAGTTCTCCACCTCTCATGGAAGCTTCCTTATGATAAGGTCAATCCCATGAATCTGGTGGATGGTCTTATCTACTCCTCCTACCTCTATATAAGCTTGTTCTTTTCCCTTTGATAAGCTAGTTAGTAATTCTACTCCTCAAGCTCCCAAATATAAGTCCCAAAGTCTGAGAATTGCTAAGCTCATGTTACAAGAGGCCTTATTCATCCCCATAAGGCTATATCTTTAAAGAGGAGATCCATGTCCAAGTAATCAAGGAGAGAGAGGCTTGTTACCCATCCCTTACAAGCTTTGCAAGGCATGTGTTACTGATCACCCAGCTAAAGGAGGATTTGACATCAAAACTTGCTTGTATTCTCTTTTCTTTATCAATAATAATAGACGACTATCATTATGGTTCCACTCATGTGTCTTTATAATGATGTTTGAGTTGTATCCTTTCTGACTGATACATAGTTGCATTTCTTGGATTTTATGCTTGTATTTGTCTTTTTCTTTGCATGTGCAGGTGTCTGTCCACGAGGATCGTGAGGATTGTGACCAGCTGAAGCAAAAGAAGGAAGCGATGACTCTTCTACGAATACTAGTGTTGGGTTCGAGGTAGGCTCTCATCATCGGCCTTTACTTTGCAATTAGGAACCTATGTGTTAGCATTGTTTGATTGTTGCTAGACCCCATTTAGGCTAGTGGGATCACCTCTGTCCACAGAGGGGATTTACCTACACAACACTAACTGTAGAAGATGAAGTGCCAAAAGTATGGGCCCTGATGGGGTTAATTGGGATGTCATCTTCTCAGGGTTGTAACATTGGTATACTATATTTTTTTGACACAGATGATAGCCCGTTAGAATAGTATTTCCAAGGATAACAAATTTTGACTACAAACATCAATATCTGTTCCATGTTTTCCCATTTCCTCAAAAAACATCATTAAGGGGCTTAAAAGGTCTCTAGAACTTTAGGTCCCAAAAACTACCAAAAATAAAAAATTGCCGAAGTAGGAAACTATGTTGAAACAGATAGAAAATAGTGTTTGGGATTCAAGTAGAATAGTCAAGTGACAACCAATATCTACTTGGACCATAGGAAGCCCCAACACCTAATCTTAGAAAGCCACTACTTGTCAGAGGCCCCAACCCCTGCAATCACTATGGGCTAACCTTTCATGCATTTTTAAACTAGGCCCACTTAATCCTTCTTTACACAACTAAATACAATTTTTTTTTGGTGTCATCATGCTTTGCAATATAACTCTCTCTGCTCATAGAATCATCACAACAACATTTGATGAACAATTAAACTCTACTGACACTCAATCAACATTTTGACCTATAAACAAGAATATACACTAACACTCAGTTCATCAAACTTAATAGTAACAAACCATCATCAAATCAACTAGACAATATGACAACACCATAATGTCAAACCCTCTCAACAATGCCAAAAATCAAAAAATTCCAAATTTGTCATGCACATTACATATCATATAGACTCATCCCCTTGACTAGTAGCATATATAATACCATGTACTGTTAAATCACTACCCCATACTCAACTATGACAATCATCTCACTAAGAGTACATGAGTTAGTGATGCAAGAGTACATGGTCTTACATATAACGCCCTTTTGTAGATCAATTCTCCCTCTTCAATTTTTTAACATATACATCTCACACCATATGGATATAAATGGTGTGCATAAAGTTTACATCATCAACTATAGGTCTGTCAACACAAGCAATATTGATCTAGGCATTCCATCATCTATCTCTAGTCACATTGTAATATGTTATAGGTTTCCATGACCTATTACAAATTCACATTTCAATTAGCATAAAACTTTGTATCAAATGCATTATCTAAATCTTTCCACAATCCATTGCTCCATCACATCAATCGATTAGGTAGATACTCACACAAAAGGTTGCATTTGGCCTCCAATCATATAACATTATTCAGATGTATTCTTTTGGCTTTATATCTCCATGTGCACACTACAGTTCCAAAACACTACAGATAATATTAACATCCACAATCGATCCAACCTATAATCAATTGACAAAAGAACATATATATCTAAAATGCCCAAAAAAAATTGAATGGACCAAATCAACCCATTTTTTATCATGACTGGATCAATATATTAGTGCATTCCATAACTAAGAGGACCAAATAAACTTGTTATTATCTTGAACCATATAAACTACTAGATTGGTCATCGCATTAACTCTATGACCAAATCAAACTATTAGATCAATCAACAAATGCATTTTGGACCAAATCACTGACTTTAATTTCGATGTATTATTTATTTGGAGACCAATTCAAATAAAAAAATTAGAGACTTAGTTAAACACATAATCATAGAAAAACCTTCGATAAATCAGTGGGATTTGGCTCGTTTTTTTATTTTATCCACTTACATGTAGTGTTGTAGGAAGATAAGCCCAAGATTGAGCATATTGTCGCAGTCATACAAGGGAAATCCTTCAACATTATGGAATTTTTGATGGTTAAATGTGGTAAGACTTTGTGTTATATACCTAGGGGGGATAATATGGGGTACCAAGGGAGGTACCCAAGGTAATAATGTAATAATGTGATGGGCCATAGTAATAAATAAGGTGGATTGTTGTAGCTCTAATACCACTTGTTATGACTCTGATATGAAAATATAAGACAATAGAAGTAAACCCAAGAAATAAGATAGAAACGCTTCTTCCTTATCGAACCCTTAAGGTAGGGCAACACCATACATTCACTCCTTAAGGAAGGAGAACACTCCACAAGCCATATGCTTGTACATACAATAATCCTTGACTATTCCTTGACACCCTCCATGTGGAGTCTCTAGCCTGTATATAGGCCTCATACATGCAATACCATGGATCATTACCATGGTTCCCTCATACCATCCACTAATACCATGGGCCCCTTACATTATTACTAACTACTTGTTTTCCCTTACATGATATGGGTTAACCACCTTATTTATTACTATGGCCCATCCCATTATTACATTATTACCTTGGGTACCTCCCTTGGTACCCCATGTTATCCCCCCTAGGTATATAACGCTTTGTTAGTCACTATAAAATTGAAAACTTCAAAGGATCACTACCCATATCTACTACCAACTACAACACCATCATCACCCCATACAAAGGATCAACTCAATCACTAATAGCACTAACATCATGCCTCTGACACATTAAACATGTAGTAGCTAGATCATCAAACCATGAAACAATCATAGGTTGACCTCAATTCTAACTTCACATAATTCTGTCAATATCCCCCTTTGGCATTTTCAGAAACCTCGTGTAAATACATATCCATATGGTCTTTCTCTCTCTCCCTTTGACATCAATGGAAAAGGTCACCTCTCTATGGGATTGACCAAATATGCCAACATTGGCCTACAAACCCATTGATTAGAAACCAAAATTCCAACAACACGCTCGTGCATATTTGTCTAAATAATCATCAAGTTATTCAACCCAAGAATAATAATCTGTCCACTCTTAATAGAATAATCACTATCAACTCATACTTTGAACAATAATAATACTAGCATACACAAGATTATAACCATAATCAACTCAATACTCTGACCTCTTCTTAGCTTTACATGGCTTGCTAGCAATGCATGGCATTGATAAGCAACAATATGTGTTCTTCATAATTGTAGAAATATAATGATAATACATAGCACATGATAACATATGGAAGGTATACATTATCTCTCTCAACACCTTGGCCATGGTCTAAGGTGTCAGTAGCAACACAATATATAAAGAGACTTCAGCATTCATACTCATTAATATATCATTATATCATTAGTGAGTCTCAACAACATGCAACCATACCCCTACAACACAACCTTAATTCTGGAAAATAAGTCAACAAGAAGCATAACATCAAATAGTAACATTCTCTCGAAATAGTGGTCACAACTTAGTCATCCTAACACAAGGTCTTCTCTAATAGCACCAACAATTGAAACCCTAAGTGGATTTTAATAATCAATAGAATAAGTGAGTGGCCAATAAATGCATCAAATAAGAAACACACTGAATTTCACATGATATATGAGCAACTATCAAATTAGTATCATGATAGAGTATAAATATTTCTACAACAAAAGAGAACCCTGATTCATACAACAACAAAAATAATGGTCTTTGCATGCAAACCCTAGTTGAACCAACTCCAATGCACATGAATTCTTGACTCATCCAATTGAAGCATCATCATAGATACCTATAACATTTTCTATTAGCATATACTCAACCAGATGAAGCATTAATAGCCCCTTCAGTAGGCCAATGCTAGATAAACACATACAAATGCATGACAAGCTCCTTCATTTGTGCCTTTTCCCTTTTCTACCAACAAGGGATCATAATTCCAACAATCAGTTATTGATCCACTAAAAGAATTTGAGATGCTCCATGTGGACATGTTCCATCTCTTCATGACCTCCATGCCTTGAAAACTTTCTCCTTGAAAAATTCATGCTCATGTTCATATCATAAATTATGAATAAATCATCAATCACAAACATTTTGTCAAAACCCTAATCATCACAGTCTTATTAAATTCAACATTAGTAACATAAAATTCTTTGTATTGTATGACCGACATCAAGGGGATAGTCATCAGCAAACCAAACTGACATAAACTTTGGAAATACATATTATTTCACAAACTAGTCATGAACCATAGGAGCATGTATCAATGAATAACATCTACCTAGAGTATTACAATGCATACTTTCATCACATAATTTCAGTAACTGCATCAGTCAATTATGCAAGAGTAAACTCAACTCATATCATATCGAAACCTTGAACATGCACATGGGATCATATGAATGGCTTCTATGTCTTCAAAAATACTATTAGGGTTTCAACATTATATGAATAATTCTTCTAATCTTTTTCTTGAATGAGAAGAAAAAATTTCTCCAATGCTACCAATAAACATATATGACTGAACCAATAGTTATCAAGTTGAAACAAAGATAAATAAATTATTGAAAACAAAACCTTCAAACCTTGAGCACCTTCTTCCTAACATGCATATTTGACCATACACAATGTTTTTTTTATGGCTGCACCTTCAATGGTACTTCATAAAATTCATGTTGCTTCCATATGCTCCCCTTGAGACAATACAAGCCTCAATTTCTCATTGGAGTCTTTTTCTACTACTTCATCTTCCAACTTTGATGGGTTGATCTCTAACATGTACATATATTTCTAGCTTCTTATCTGGTCCTATTTGAATGGTATTTACCTTTCAACTATATGACTTAAAAAAACTAAGAAGTTTGTAATATTTAGCCATATGGCCAATATTGTTACACATATAACATCTTATGTGACCAAGGTTTCATAAAAGATGCAATCAATAGCCTTATGGCCAAAATCATTGCATGAGCAATGGTAGGCATAACAAGGATTGTTATACATGATTATTGATGATCTTCGAGCTGAGAGAAATATTCTTTCAGTGTTTGCTTGAGGGTGCGTCCTATTTAGTTGCATCTTCTATTGAATATTCTGGCGAGATGGTTTTATCATTTGGCTTTTGCAATCTACTACAACATGTCCAAATTTATGATAAATCACTTAACATCTCCCAAGGGAAAAAATAATCTTCTTCATGAAAGAGATTTTCTTGGCACATTCTTTGGCTTCTAATTTTGGTGTTAGCTTCCTTTCTTGTTGCTCTCACTATTTTTGTTCATTGATTTTCTAGCAATTGTTTCTAAATTGGTTTCTACTTTATGAAGGATAAGTTTTGATTTGAAAGAGGAAGAATTTTGGCTACTCTTTTCCAATTTCAATTGTTATTTTTTCTTTTCTACATGGCTTCTTAATTAAACCACTTCATCTTCCAATATTTCACATTGATTTTATTTTTCTATATACGGATTTCTCATTCCCTCTTCAACTCTCCTTCATTCTTCCATCTGCTTTTTTAATCTAATGATTTCTTATTTAAGACACATTCCTTCTTATCAAAAATTTGTAGTAAATTCTTCTTGTATTTATTCTTAGTTGTGAGCCTTTCGGTATCATATTCAAGTGCCACTATTCTTCTATGCTTTTCATTTCAGTACTTTCAGATCCTAATTTCTCCATCTAATGGTTAGTTGCCTTTAAACATAGAGAATGAATTTCAATTGATTGATTACCAACCTCTATCTTGATATTCTCAAGAACATCATCATCACTATTTGGACCATGATATTGGAAACTAGATGTAAAATTACCATCATGTTCACAATTAAAGAAAAATGTGATGCCTGATTCTCCTTGATGATTATCTTCAACATCCTTGATTAGCAAAAAGAGGGGTTCTCTGGGATCTGAAGTATGTCTCACCTAATTGCAACCATTGCTTTTCTAAGACAAGTTCTTCTTATTCTTTGCCATAGGTCCTTGATCTACCCTCCAACAATATAGCTAAACTTGAGGGAACTAGCTCTAATACCAATTGTTGGAACCAAATCATTACAAAGAGGGTGAGTGAATTAGTAGTTATGCCTTTATAAAATTTTCAACTTTTTTCATTTCATTTAGTAATCAACTAATCAGAACATGTAAGCACACATAAACATCATGACAATCAAGCACATAAAACATAAATAACTATGGTGAAAACCCTCAAGGGGAAACAAATCACCCTACTACATTGTTTCTTACTTATTTATTATTCTTAAATCTCTTTTACATTTTTTAGCTGGCCCATACCTCTAGGAATCCCCAACTCCTTTTGCAACAATTTATTGGAAACTACCAACTTGGAAGCCCCAACTCCATGTATATTTGTTTGCTAGCCACTACCAACTAAGAAACCCTAACTCCCCATCTTAGCAAGCCACCACTTGTTGAAGGCCCCAATCTCCTCAATCACTATGGGCTACCCTTTCATGCATTTTCAAATTGGGCCCACTTTATCCGTCTTTACAAAATCGAATACAAAAAAATTGTTGTCTCAACACTCTCAACAATATAACTCTCTCTACTCACAAAATCATCACAACAACATATGCTCAACAGTAAAATCCTTGTAGCACTTAATCAAAATTCTGACCCATAAATAAGAATACACACCAACACTCTTTGTTCATGAAACTTGAAAACAAAAAACCTCATTGACTCAACCAAACAAGATAAAACACCATATTGTCAAACACTCTCAACAATGCAGAACATCAACAAATTCTAGATCTCTCACTAACAATACATAGCATATAGACTCATTCACTTGATTATAGAAGCATATATAAGATCATGTACTTTGACCTCACAACCCCATACTCAACTATGACAATCATCTCACCAACATACTCACTCACACTCAGCTACAAGTAGTAATACATCATTAAACTAGAAATAAAAAGTTATGGCATATACGGATATCAACATATACTCTCTACAAATTGTTAGGAATACAAATGCACACTAGAAAATATGTTAGTGCTCTATATTTGATCTCGGAGCATCACAAAGCATCGATTATTTTCCCTGTCACTGCCATTTTGTGGATCAACACTCAATTGCTTGACATATACAGCTCACACCATATGGAGATAAATTGTGTGCACAAGATTTACACAATCAACTACAAGTCTCTCAATGCAAGAAACCTTAATCTAGGTATTCCATGCTCTGTCGTTGGTCACATTTGCATACGTTACAAGTTTCCACAACCTCCTATAGATTCACAGTGCAATTAGCATAAAAGTTTGCATCCAATGCACTATCTAAAGCTCTCCATAATCCATCACTCTGCCACTTTAATCGATTAGGTAGATACTAATGCACAAGGCTACATTTGGCCTCTCTTCAATCATAGAATAATATTCATATATATTTGTACTCATCTATTTATCCAAGTGCATACTACACTTCTATAACACTACAAATATCATTAACATCCATAATCAATCCAATGTATAATCAATCCATAGTATAATATATAGATATATATATATATATCTATATATATATATATAACACCCAAACTTCCCTTAGTAGACAAAATCAAGGTATTTTGGATCATGACTGCATCAAGACATCAATGAATTCCATAACTACGAGGACTAGATCAACTCATTATTATCTCGGAACATATCAGATACTAGATCAATCATCACATTAACTTTGTGATTATATCAAACTGTTAGATCAATCAACAAATGTGTTTTGGACCAAATCAATCACATCAATTTCGATTTAGCATTTCTTTGGAGACCAATTCAAACTAGAATTTTAGAGACTTAGTCAAGCACCTGATTGCACACAAACCTTTGGAAAATCATTGGGTTTTGACCTGTGGTTTTCTTTTCTCCACCTACAAGCAGTCTTGCATGCAGATAAGGATAGGCCTGGGAAAATTGTCGCATTCATACAAAGGAAATATTGCAAGATTGTGGCAGCGGCATTGGCTGAGTGTGGTAACCCTGTGGCAAACACTGTAAAATTCAAAATTTCAAAAGATCACTTCCCAAGTTTGTTTCTAGCTTCAACACCATCATCATCCCACGACAAGGATCAACTCAATCACTAATAGCACTAAAATCTTGCCCCTGACACACTAAAAATTCAATGGTCACATCATCAAAATAAGAAACAATCACGAGTTGACATCAATGTTGTTATGAAACTAGCTCACAAAAAGATAGAAAATATAGATCAATGACTTAAGAATCAACCTCTTTGAGGCGGAAACCTCCTTTACATTACAAAAATGAATAATTCTTGAATGATGCAAATGGAAATACCTCCTTTCTATATAAAGGAGTCTAAGTGGTCTCAATATAATCAGAGCCTACATAACAATAATATTGTAGGGGCACAACAATAACAATAGTGGGCTTCTATGGGACACGATAATAACAACATGGGGACTACATAGGCACAAAAATACCATAAGGGGGTTGCAACAATAACAATAAGGGGCCACACTAGTAGTATAGGGACCTAACATGCCCCTCTCCTTCAAAAAGTGTTGTGCTCAATGATTGAGTAGTTTTAGATTCTTCTGTATAAAATTCTTGTCCTCCCATGTGGAATCTTCAACAGGTAAGTTCTTCCACTTGATGAGATACTCTGAAATTGATCGATTTCATAGCTATTGGGTTCTTATTTCCATGACTACTTCAGGTTCAAATATTATTTTTCCTTCCTCATCAAGTTTCGACAATATTGTTTGAACTGGGACCTTGTCACCTATAACCTTCTTTAAGCATGAAACATGGAAAAGTGGGGGCACTCAGGAAGATGTAGGAAGCTCCAAGCTGTATGCCATAGTACCAATCTTTTGCAACACATTATAAGGACCATAGTACTTTGGTGATAATTTATTATCCTTCTTAGCTTACTTGAGGGACATTTGTTTGTATGGTTGTAGTTGTAAAAATATCCACTCACCTATGCCAAAACTTCATTCACTACGATGTTGATCTACCTATTGTTTCATTTGATTCTGCATGAAAGTGAGGTTATTCTTTTTCTTCTTGATATGTCCTTCTATCTTGAGAGTTTTAGAAGTGGTAATTCCTACCAATGCATTACAACATATGGTCAGATTCATTTTTTCTTTCTCTGGGGTTGGTTCCTGCTGTATATCCTCTTCTTTTGATGTTTCTTAACCCTTTTCTTCCTCCTCTTCGCAATCAATGTAAAATAATTTCTTCTCGGCACACTTATGACCTTTAGTATATTTTCTATAACAACTGTAACAAAGTTCATTTTCTCATTTTTCTTCCAATTGTTGTAGTGTCAACCTTGTAGGTTGTGGAAGGCTAGGACCAATAACACTTCCATATTTATAATTGTGAGTGGTAGGATTTCTTGTTGCCATAATTTTTCTTTTAATTTTTCTTGCTAACCTAAAAGCCTTCTCCAATGAATCAAGTTCCCAAAGACAAACCTCATGTTAAATTTTATCCTTTAAAGTCCCTATGAAGACATCAATCTGCTTCTCTTGAATATCATTTACCCTTATGTTCAATTTTTGGAAGTCCTCAATGTGCTCTACCATTGAACCCTTTTGTTTGATATTTATCAATTGTCTAAAGAAGGTGTTTCTTTTTGTATCCTCATAATGTGCTATCATTTCCTCCATGAAAATTGAGCAAGTGACAAGTCGTTTACGAGAAAAAAGCCCTTTATATCGTAAAAATTGATTTGGTTCTAAATATAAAGATGAAATACATACCTTTTGCAGCAGTTGCACAATATGTAGATCAACATATTTCTCCATCTGTAGTTACATCCATTTTATGGGATCCCGACCATCAAACTTCCTCATATCGATCTTTGGAATATGGCGGGTCTTTAATCCAATGTTAGATTCTATGAAATCATGATTAACATTTATTTTTTTCTCATCATGAGTTTCCTCTACTACCTTTTTCTTATTAGGAGGTCTTTCTTGTAGCAGCTTTGTCCCACCTTCCTTCAAACCTTCCATGTATTTCTTCAAATGTTCCATGCCTTTCTTCAAATCTACTTCCCTACCATCGATATTAGCTTCCATGGCACATATAAAACTATTTATCTTAGCTTCGATCACATTATTCAAATCATCCATCCAATTTTTCTTACTAGGTGTTTCTATTTTCTTGATTCAAGTCATTCTTTTTCTTACTTTTAGCAGCCTTATTTTGAATATTTTGTATCTCTTAAATTTTGGATCTCCAAGGTTTGAGAATGTGACCTGCAATATCCCTCTACATCGTCTTTCGAATTCCACTAGTCTGATCGGAATTGGATTCTCTGAGAAAGAGTTATGCCCAATCTTCCAATATTACCTAATTATATACTTTTTCAATAAATTGAACTTGTATGAAGTGCCACGTGTCCTTGTTTTGACCTTAGGACCTAAAACTAATACATAGAAAACTATAGGTTGTACTCTTTCGATAAATTTTTATGAAATTTCAATCTGATGCTCATAGAGAAATTTATGATGATTTTCCGTGGGTCACCTATTTTGGATGTAATTCTATATCTTGCAAAAACCCTTAATTCCTTAGACCATATCTCCGAAAATATAGTGAAACAAGATATGAAATTCGGTCCCAAGATTTGTCACGATTTTTGCTCAAATGGGTTTTAATTTTAGAGTCTGAACCTTTGTAGAAACAATATTATAGCTCAAATACCATGATGACCTTTTTGTGATGGAATTATGGAGCTTGCAAAAACCATAACTTTAGCAGATCATATCTCTGAAAATATAGCGAGACAATATCTGAAATTCAGACCTAAGGTTCAGAACAATTTTGGTTCGAATGGGTTTTTGGTTTAGCTTCTAAAACTATGTCGAGAAAATGCTATAGCAAAGATTCCACGATGACTTATTTGGAGCAGCAAAATCCTAGAATCGAAAGCTCTCATACCAAATGTTATGAAACTAGCTCACAAGAAGATAGAAAAGATAAATCAACGAATTAAGAATCAACCTCTTCAATGGAGAAACCTCCTTCACATTTCACAAATGAAGAATTCTTGGATGATACAAATGACAATACCTCATATATGTATAGGAGTCTAAGGGGTCCCAATATAATCAGAGCCTACGTAACAATAATATTGTAGGGGCACAACAATAACAATAGTGGGCTTCTATGTGGCACAATAATCACAACATGGCAACTACATGGGCACAAAAATACCTTAAGGGGGTTGCGCTGATAATAATAAGGGGTTACACTAGTAGTAAAGTGACCTAACAAATGCCAAATTTCCATAATGCGAACAATTAACGCATTTGACCCTATTATTTTGGCATTCTAGGTATTGGTTGAATATTGTAACTCCTCCTCCTTCCTGTTGCAGGTTATGTCTAGCCTAAAGGGTTTTTCATCTGCTTGTTACAGTCTATTGTAGCTATGATAACGTCCCTCCAAATTTTTTGTCTATGTTAATTTTGGAGCCTAAGATTACAGTCATTTCAAGCCCCCTTGAGTGTTCATGTTATTTGATTTGTTATCAATGTGTTTTCTCCTAGTGTCACATCCTCATAATTCAATGTTTCCTAAGCATTGTCACTTAACCATTAGAAGCATTTGAGTTAGTTAGTATATGATTCAGTGAACTCATGATCTTTCTCGACTTAGAAACTTGCCTTATTGCCATGCACATAGTCGAAAAACACTTAAAAGCATGAAAAAACAAATGGTCATGTACTTGTCCTACCAAACACACTCTATTACATCTGAATGCAATTTCCAACACTGTCAATGAGGCATTCTTTATTAGGGTTAATTTTTATTTTACTTTTATATACATTGGACCTATTTAACTGACGACTCTAATATATGTTTATGCTTGATATCATATACAAGGTGGGTCTTTATAAAGGTGTGATTATGGGTGGAGATATTGTTTCCTCAACGTAGCGCTCTAACCATCCTCATGGTTGATTTAACATTTACTAGCTATATTAGATTATAGTGTTTTACCTATGAGGTTCCTTGTGTGCTCCTAGCTATAAATTGCAATCCTAAGCTATGTATTACCCTTAGTCTACAGCTATTGGTTGAATACAACATTTAATACCTAATGTTACATGTTCCCACAAGGTACTTTATTGCTTGGGATTACTCCATACACCACTATGCCCACCTTCTCACCTGGTAGCCCTCTCATTTAGCACTCAACCTGTCCACCATTATCTCCACACCTCCAACCTAACTATTACGTCTGTCCTAGCCATGTTAATGAGGTGGGGTGCCACATGGATCTCATTGAGTCCAATGTAATCAGACTTTAATAGTTTAGATCTCTCCTTACCCCATCAATAGTGTTATTTCATTTCTTCCAAACCCTAACCCTTTACTCTGCTCATATATCATTCATTTGTACTATCACCCTGTCACTACATTTAAAGTCTTTACAACCATCCTAGTGGCTTTGTATGAAACCCCCCATTATATACTTTTGTTGTCACCATTTTGTTGTCAAGTGGCTACAGTTGCGCTAGAGTGTCCATGGTTGCATCAATGGGATTATGCCTGCGCCAGGCCTTGCCACAACTTCAGGTTTCTCTATTAACAAGAAGGGTAATCTTGCCCTTAATTTAAGTGTTTTCCAACATAACCACAATTGTGATTTCAGTTAAAGACCAAGGAGGTTCTAATACCATCTCCATTCGCTAAGTACTACTAGCTCTTGATTTCTGGTTAGTAGATTTACCCCCAGGTTCTACGTGATTATGATCATTTTCATTTTTCATCCATAGGATTTTACTAAGGTTTTTCCCAAGGCTAGCTTGGAGCTCTCACGAGCAACATTCTAACCCCCAGGGTCACAGGTAAGATTTTTCTTATAATTCGGGTACATGTTTTATTTTCCCTATGCTTATTAGCATGGTCATATTTTGTGTTGGGTTTATGTTTGCAGGTTCGATGGACGAGATCAATTTTTTGCTTTGCAACTCCTACACAGGTATTACCCCCTCTTAGGGTTTCTTTCCTAATAATTTCATTGTATTTGTTTTTAATTTCCTACTTCTAACCCTTCTTGTGGTTATCATTGCATGTATATCCATGTGACTACTCTCTATCCATGAGCTTGGGGTTTTCATAGCACAACGGGTACTAATTTGGTGCCCTATTCTTCTAGGTTGGCTCCTTTGCATATTCCCCCCCATTCTTAGGTTTTTTTTCCCTAGTGGATAGACTGGAAAACCTCCAACATTTGCTAAACTCATTTTATCATTTTCCATTCCATATCTGCCAATTATGCCTTTAGTTGTTGCTACTAGTGGCCTCTTATAATTTAAGGTTAAAGAGCCCAGCACTCTTTGTAATTTTCTTTGGATGTACTATGCTTAAGTTCCTACCAGAACTGGAATCTCAATTCCATGTTCATGTTTCTATTTTCCACTATGAAATGTTGATACATGCTACAATTGATATATTTTTCACTGGAACATTCTCCCTAATGGAGATATTTATGGGTAATTTTTAAATATTCTCATGCTCATAATTGTGAAACCATTTGGTAAATCTCTTATGTTTCACTTGTGATTCTGTTATAAATCCTCTACGACAATGTTATTTGTCTTACTAGAAATAATTATGTATATCATTTTGCTATGTACGCTTTCAATTGAATATTTGATATTGTTGTGTTGGCGAATTAAGGATCTAATATATCGAGTTCTTGGATTGGTTAACCGGAACATGCATCTCCTTCTATTGGGTTTACTGTGTGATGGAAACAATATATCTCTTGAATTTAATTATCTTGGATAAAGGTTTGCTTCTGGATATTTCTTTGCCAAATTTAAGCTAGGATTATATGTTATATTTAGACTAGTTTTCTGAAGTGAATATTTGTATTTTATTATCTAGTGAAGTTGGGATTTGAATTACATAATCTGCACCTTATTTCCCAATGCCCTCTGCAGTCTATCGTTGCTTTTGGGCACATTCATCATTATGCTATGCGATGGAATTTACCATTGGTGATTTGTAATTACTCCACTCTAGGTTCTACAACTCATATGGAGGTTATTTCACGAATTGGTCTACAACCCCTGAAAGATATTAACCAATTTAATATACCGCTAGTAGATTTTGGTTTGGATTTGGGGTTTGGGGCCCCCAAGGATGGATACTACCCAACCAAGGAAAATGATCCCTGATTTGCGTAAATTTGCGGTAAAATCATGCTACAACTTATTACCTATACCTATGATTAAGAGACAATAGAAAGATCTGGGTTTTTATTCTAATAACACTTAGATTACCAATTATATGAAATTTTGGTTTAGGGTTGTGGCATAATTTTCTATTGGTGTCACTTACCCTCTCAATCCAACTTTCCACCCCTTCATTCTTGTTGTTCACTAACTATTTCTCGACATGGTAGATCCAGTCTAGTCTCATCCTTGGGGGTCCTACGGTAGGTGAATATTTTCCATAGTCACTCCCTACCCCTTGTTATAGCACTCCTATAGGCAAGAACCTTGACATTTTCCAAACCATAGTATACTCATAGCAAGGATTTGTAGCCAAATATGATAGTTATATATATCTCTATATATCATATTATTTATATATATATATATATATATATATATAGATATAGATATATAGATATATAGATTCTCATAACAAAGATTCATCTTCTTAAATACAACGAATACCATCACCAACAACATCCACATATAGGAATTACAATAATCTTGAATGGCTCGACACTTATTATAAGCTCCAATCCTTTCTTGATTAACAACCATCAAGCATACTTTCTATTACGACATCTAATTAATTAATTCTAGCATTTTAGCAAATTCAATTAACTCATATTCATAATACAACAAGCAACAACAATCATAACCCTTTCTTCAATAATCAGTGAATTTAATCTAAGTTGAGTAAATTCAATTAATCTAATTTATAATATGATTGACTGCAAAAATCATAATCTCTAACCTGAAATCTTAGTCTGGAAATCATGCCTATGACAACACTAATCCACCCAACCTTGGATCAATCTTTGATCACCCCTGAGCTAAGATGTCTTTCCAGGAATCAACAGCCTCCTTGATCCCCATAATGTGTTTTTAAGCTTATTTCTAGCTGGTTTTTCTTGGTAGCGTCCCACCTTTTAGGGATCTTCTCCCCATTGGCCTAGGATTTTCTTTTTTTTTTCCCCATAAAGCCTAATTTTCTCTCCTGCAGTGCTTTTCTCAGTATTTATCTTTAAAAAATTGTTTTTATTTAAGGAATAAATATGATTCAACCCATTCGTATTCAGATTTGGCAAGCATTGTTTTACTCTAGTGTTTCTTTCCACACAATTTCTAGCTTTATTCGTCAATTTTATTTACTTAATTTACATAAGCTTTTCCTTCGTAATTAGTTCACCATGGTTCATTAACCAACATACTAAAAATATACAATACAATCACATTTTTTTTCAAAACAGTGGAGGGGTATTACATCTTCCACCTCTAAAAAATAATAGCATCCTCAGTGTTTTTACTTCCTTGGACTTTACTAGAAAAGCATTGGATAAGCTTCCTTCATATTATCTTCCTGCTCCCATGTCACCTCCTCGGGAGTAAAGTGCCTCCACTACAACTTAACCTAAGAGATGACTTGATTCTAGAGCATGGTTCCCTCCAATCCAATATACGAAGTGATTCAAGCAAGAAGTCTCCTTTGGGTTCCACCTGTATCAGATTCCGATCAATTACATGAGAAGTATCATGAACATATTTTTTCAATAATGACACATGAAATACATTATGTACTCTAATATGGCTAGGTAAAGCAAACTAATAAGCTACGTGACCTACTCTATCCACGATTTTCAAAATGCCCAGAAAATTGTGCTGTCGACTTTGCAGCTTAAAGTACTCTTTATGGGCTTAACTCACAAGTATACATGGTCACCACTGTTGAATTATTTATTGATTTTGATTTAAATAGGACCGCAACAAATTATAGAAATAACCATAAATATAGAGATGCAACATAAATAATACTTCATTCCATTAATATCAAATATTGAAATATGCTTACAAATAGAAATGGAAATAAACTATCTAGGGTGATGGTAGCTTATCTTTGAGAAGAGATGTGGTGGCTACATGCCTATGAACTAGGTTACAATGAGGCTCGAATGGTTATTTATTGTTGAGAAACAATGGAAAACCCTAAACATCTGAAAACCTAACCTTAGGAGATGAAGCGCCAAACTATGGGCCTCATTTAGGTAAATTGGCACATCAACTTCCCGAGGTCGTAACTTTGGCATACGATCTTTATTTAATGCACACAATATCTCGTTAGAAATATCTACCCAAGGACTACATATTTTGAGTGAGAAAGATGGTTTATAACCTATGTTGCTCCTAGTTTTCCCAAAAAACATAGTTTATGGCCTCAAAACGGCTCTGGAAGTTCACGACCCAAAAAGCTACCAAAAATAGTAAATTGTGCTACATAGGAAACTAAAAATCTAAAAGAGACAATTGTGGGGGTCCAAGTGGGATAGGTGGGTGGCCACCAACATCCACCTAGATCATTCCTCCCCCCTTAGGAAGCAATGGTCCCCATCGAATTGAGTGCTTCCATGAGATGGGGAAACTTCTATTGAACTTGGTCCCTAGTGAGTTGTTCTGCAATCTCTGATGTGTCCAATATGGTGGGAAGCATGGTCGAGGGCATCCACATTGAACCCTTGGTGCAAGACAAGGAATGGGGGAATCCTATGCTCCAAGGTCTTGTTTCCCACAACCTTGGTAATGGTGTAAGGACCATATCGAAGTGGCCTGAGTTTATGATGAGGTCTTGTAAGGCATTCTTTCTACAAATGTAACCAGACTTTGTCACCCACCTGAAACTTGTGTGGCACCTGATGTCGCTTCTTGTACTTGGAATTTTCTAGAATTGAATGGGGATATATTGGCCCATTGGGTAGAGGTGCTTTAGGAGTCATATCGAATGAATGCTTGACCTGATAGTGCAATGGTACCCCTATGGGTGAGGAGATGATGTTCTTGTCTCCTTTCATGAGTGTATCCAACTGCTTCTGCTACGTGGAGGAAACCTTCTTGGGGGCCATGGATGTGGTTATGATCTTCCCCTTAATTTGAAAGTGAACTAGAAAGAAAATAAATTTCCTAGTCTGGGAGATGATCTTACTACATTTCTTAACACAGATCAAAGAGGTGGTAGTAGGTGGGGCTACCTCCAGTATCTTGTATAATGAATTACCCAAAGAAATAATAACACTGCGAGACCTTGACACATACACAACATGTGACTTCCACAAATATGGTTGGCCTAATAATACATCACAAACATCTAGAGGCGCAACATCACACAATACCTCATTTGTGAAGGGCTTGATGCTCTAGGGAAGGCAGCACTGCCAGTGGACTTAGAGGTCTTGTCCTTCATGAAGCCACTCGATAGTGTATGATTATGGCTATGGTGTAATTACCAGGCTCAAATTCTTCACAAGCTCTGCTGAAATGAGGTTCTTTTGGCTCCCACTGTCAACAACGAATTACAGTGGCAAACCCTTCACCCACATCTATGAGTGGAAAAGATGCTTCCCCTCCTTTGAATCTTTGGGCTCATTCTTCTAGATCTTGGTAGTCGCAACAGTGGTGTTGGGCTCTACATCAATGATCTACTTCCCTTTGTCATTCTTCTTGTAAGGTTCTGACTTAAGGATGAAACATGCATTTGATTTTGAAGCCTTCAACTTCGCCACCAATGACTGTTTGGTCCGACACTCACTTGTGCTATGCATGGGGTTCTTATGGAACTCACACCACTTTCCTGTGTCCTTCTTTGACTTTGTGGTATTTTAATTTTCCTATGGCTTCAACAATTTTTCTTGGGTCACACCATCTTGGCTTTTTCCTTGGTGTTACAGTTTAGGGAATCCTTTCCCTTGCTTCGGATTCCTGGATCCAAAGGCTTGCTTCTTCTGTTTAAACTTCTGCTTGTTCTTGACAATATATTGGTATGTTGTTATGAGCGAGATGCCCAGAAACTCCATCTCATCTTGAATGTACCTGTGTAAGAAGCCATGATATTTGAGCACCAAATGCCACTCAAAATCCTTGATACCCAACTTTGTGCAAAGGGTATGAAAAATATTTGTGAACTCTAGCACATCTTGGTCCGTTCACTACCACAGCGTGGTCCACTTTATGTATTTATTGTCATAGCTTTTGATAGGGTAGTACTACTCCTTGATAGCATCTTCAAATTAATCCCAAGTGGGTGCAGATGAAAATACTAAGCCTATACTTTCATATTTCTGCTCGTAGTAGGTTTCCCACTAGTCCTTGACGTGGGGGCCTGCTTTGAGAAGTACAAAAGTGATCTTTTCCTGGCTGGAAAAATCATGAATAGAAAAATAATCTTCTATCATATTTAACCATTTATCTACGACATCTGTGTCTATCTAACACTCGAATATGGGAATTTCAAAGTTAACTTGTACCTTAAAGTGTGTTGGTGTTTCTAGAGTAGCCTTTGGAAGCAAATGTGTCGCCCCTGGATAACCATTGAAGGATCTAGGCAAAGTTTACCATCATCGCGTTCCTTTGTCACTCGAGGGATTCTTTGAGCAAGATTTTTGATAGCATCTCATTCCCCCTCATATTTATTTTCATCCACCATAGGAGGTCATCGAGATTTGTGAGGCTGGTCTTGCAAAGGTTTGACCGATTCAAGCCCTAACTCCTTATATACCAACCTTGTTGGGGACATGCAAAGAAAAATAGAGAAAAAGCTAACCACTCTACTACCACTAATCTGGATTTAAAAAGGAACAAAAAAAATTAAAAAATAAACATAAATATAGAGATGCAGTATAAATAATACTTCATTCCATTAATATCAAATACTAAAATATGCTTACAAACAGAAATGGAAATAAACTAGCTAGGGCGATGGTAGCTTATCTCTGAGAAGAGATGTGGAAGCTGTATGCCTCTGAACTGGGTTACAATGAGGCTTCAAGGCCTATTTATTGTTGAGAAACAATGGAAACCCCTAAACATCCAAAAACATAACCCTAGGAGATGAAGCACCAAACTATGGGTCCCGTGTGGGTAAATTGGTACATCAAATTCCTGAGGTTTTAACTTTGGCATACGATCTTTGTTTGATGCACACAATACCTCATTTGAAACATCTATCCAACGAATACAAATTTTGAGTGAAAAAAATTCCTCCATCACACATGTTGATCTCATTTTTCCCAAAATAAAAATAAAAATCGTTTAGGGCCTCAAAATGGCTCCTGAAGTTTTGGACCTGAAACACTGCCAAAAATAGTACAATTGTGCTACAAATAAGGAAACTGAAAAAATGAAAGAGTCAGTTGTGGGTGTCCAAGTGGGATAGGTGGGTGGCTACCAACATCCACCTAGATCATTTATGCACTATTTTCCTGTATGCATAACTTTTTTGCTGATCTTGTGTTGTTTTGATGTGCTACCTATGTTTCCACACGATCTGTTCCATTTCAAGGCATCTGGCCCCAATATTAGTTTAGCTTCAAGTTGATTCTAGATCAAGGTTGTATTTCATTTCCTCCCATATAAATCCTCGAAGGGGCTCATTTTGATGGAGACTTGATAATTGTTATTATATGCAAATTATGCTAAATGCCAAAAAAATCCCCACCTGGTAGGTTGGTTAATTAAATACATTCTTAGCATATCCTCCAAAATCTGATTTGTCCTTTCTATTTTCCCATCTGTTTGTGGATGATATGTTGAACTAAAGTTAAATCATGTTTCCATACCTCCAAATAAGGCCTTCCAAAACTTGGAGGTAAACTCTTCATCTTTGTCTGACACTATAACCTTGGGTATTCCATGTAGGCGAAAAATGTCCCTCATGAAAATATTAGCTATTTGAGTAGTCCCAAATGTAGAATGCACTCGTACAAAGTGGGTTGATTTAGTCAACACATCTACCACTACCATGATTGAATCATGTTGATGTTTTGTCATCGGTAATCTGTTGATGAAGTCCATTGAAATTTTTTCCCAATTCCATTCAGGTATAGGTAGAGGGTTCAACGATCCAGCTGAATGTTGATGCTCCACCTTCACCTGTTGGCACTCTATGGACCTTGCAACATACTCAGCTACATCCCTCTTCATGCCTTTCCAAAACACATTTTTCCTTAATGTGGTAATCATTTTCTGGTAGTCGGGATGGTCTGTGTAAGGTATTCTATGATACTCATCTAGTATTGTTTGTTTTAATGTCCTCACATTAGGAATATACAACTGATTACGGTACGTGAGTAATTTCTCAGAATTTTTAGCATATACTGAATCTTCTGTTTGCTGTAAATCTTTCTAAATTTCTAAATATTGAGTATCTTATTATATTGACTTCTTCCCTTTCTACAGAAAATCTTTACTTGGACTACTAACATATATTCCTAACACAGCATGAGAATGATGACTTAAAGAATCTCCTAATTTGTTTTCCTTTGCTTTTGTGTGTTGAATCTTGAAGTCGAAACTGTTGAGGAATTCCAACCATATGGCTTGCCTAAAATTTAAGTCCAACTATATGAAAAAGTACTTTAGACTAATGTGATTAGTCACTAGTATAACTTTATTTCCAAGTAAATAGTGTCTCTACATTTTAAGTGCATATTTTACTACTGCTAGTTCTAGATTGTACACTGCATAGTTTTTATCATGCACTTTCCACTTCTGGGACCCGTAAGATATTACAGCATTATCTTGCATCAATACGCCTCCAAGGCCTTCAAAATAGGCATCTGTGAAAATAGTGAATTCCTTGTTTGGATCTACAATTTTTAATATGGGGGTTGTCGTTAAACTTTGTTTCAACTTATCAAGGATTTCTTGGAATTTTGTTTTCCACTCAAATTTCACCCCCTTTTTCTGCAAGGAGGTGATAGGATAGACTAGTTTCCAGAAGGCTTATACAAATCTTTGGTAATATCTAGCAATTCCCATAAAAGAGAAAACTATAGCTACGTCCTTTGGTATGGGCCAATTCATGATAGCCTCAATCTCTTCAAGATCCACTGATAATCCTTCCCTGGAAATAACATGTCCCAGGTACTATATTTTGTTTTTAAAAACTCACATTTGTTGAATTTTGCATATAGTTGATGTTCACTTAACGTGTGTAATATGAGCTTCAAATTCTCTTTATGCTCCTCCTCATTCTTTGAGTATACTAAAATATCATCAATGAACACTTATACAAATTTGTCAAGGTAAGTGTGCAATATATTGTTCATCAAGCGCATGAAGGTTGTTGGTGCATTTGTGAGTCCAAAAAGTGACACAATAAACTCATAATGACTATAGCTAGTTTTCAAGGTTGTTTCTTGGATGTTTTCATTCCTTATACGCAACTAATGGTAACCAGTTCTCAGATCATTTTTTGAGAAAATTGTTGCCTCCCTCACCTGATCAAATAGATCATCAATTCGAGGTAGTGGATATATGTTTTTAACTATTAATTTATTCAACTGATGATAATAAATTCACATTCTAATTGTACCATCCTTTTTCTTGACAATGAGTACTATTTCCCCCCATGGAAAGACACTGGGTCTCATATATCCTTTGTTCAAGAGCTCCTAGAATTGCATTTTTAATTCTAGTAGCTTAGGTGTGCTCATTCGATAGGGGGCTCTAAACACCAGAATGGTGCTCGGTAACAAGTCAATGGTAAAATATATGTCTCTCTGCGGGGTAACCCTAGAATTTGTTTTGGAAATACATCTTGAAATTCCTTAATAACAAACAAAGTATTTAATTTTCCATTTTTTTGTTTGATCTTTGATTTCCATTTGTACCATATACAATTGACATCCCTTTCTTACACTTCTTTTCAGTTGTAGTGCAAAAAAAAAATTAACTGTTAGTGGTATTGGGTTCCCCTTAATTACCCATGTGTGTCCATTCTGATGCACACAATTAACCATTTTCTCCAAACAATTTATAACAGTTGCTTGCCTTTCCAACCAGTCCATACCTATTAGTAGTTCATAAGATCCTAAAGGTAGAATGTTTAAATCAATTGTTATAATATGACCATTTAAATTAAAGGAGCATTGTTTTATTCAACTAGTTACGTTTCTTTGAGTACCAGTTTCCAACTAGACCAGCCACGCATTCTTAAATTTTCCCGATTTCAGATTACATTTTTCCAAAATGTAAGGACTCTGGACACCACATATCTCCACAATGGTATGATATTGCCCAATTTGGGACTAAGCCCTCATAGATTTGTTTTTGGGCTTTACCCCAAAAGGCCTCATACCAGTGGAGATATTTGTCCATCCTTATATACCCATGATCCTCCCCACTTCTAGTAAATGTGGGACTTTGATCATATACCCAACAATCCTCCCCTCAAACAAAGGACCATCGAGCCTCCCCTCAAACGATTATCCATCCATCCACTCTCTACCGACCAGGATTCTTCGCTCCAATTCGTTGGAAGCACATGCCTTACATGGAGCACCACCTGCCTCGAGAACTTGCTCTATCCCAGGTCAACTCCTCTTCACGGTGTTGGGACCAGGACACATCCATGAAGAATCTAGAGCACACCGCCTTTCTAACTGAGCTCATCCATGGATCCCATCGTGGTATTACCGGGGCCCACCACATTCGCTCAACCTTCCGAGGATTCATCCACTTGGCTAACTTCGAACCTGGCTCTGATACCACTTGTAAGGACTCTAGACACAACATATCTCCACAATGGTATGATATTGTCCACTTTGGGCCTAAGCCCTCATGGATTTGTTTCTGGGCTTTACCCCAAAAGGCCTCATACCAATGGAGATATTTGTCCATCCTTATATACCCATGATCCTCCCCACTTCTAGTCAATGTCGGACTTTGGTCGCATACCCAACATAGAATTTGATGGTGGATATAACTTACAATAGCCCCCAAATCAATTAAAATAGACATAGTTTGGTTTAGTATCATACCATCAATTTCAAGCATAGTCATCTCATGCTTAGCTTGTATGTACTCCAGTGTTGTGCTAATTCTAGGAATATACTAGGCAATGTCATTCACATTCATTACCTATTGAATGGCCTCAATGTTATGAAAAAACCTAGGATTATGGGGCAATCCCTTAGCAAATGTGGCTCGTCGCAACCCCAATATTTCAATGGTTCCCCTTCCTTTGTACTATTGTTTTTCTTACTATAACATTATGCAGTTTTTCAGCCTATATATGACTGAGCAAGCGGTGGTGCACTTCCTTTGCTAACCTTATTCCTATGATGATCCTTACCAAAGTTCTTAATAGTAAATTTTATGTCTTTTTACGCTCCCTCCTACTTTGGTGCTCTCTTTACCTTTCCACACTTTACTACCTTCACTTCTATTATTGAATTGTTGATAACATAATCTAGTCTTCCTCACCACTTCATCCATATATTTCAGGTTATCAAACTCAATTTTGTCCTCATACAATACTAGAAAACAGTTTAAGAATCGTTGCACCTTGGCCTTATCCTCCTTAAGGTATGGTACATACCATAGCATGTTTATGAATTTAGCCACAAATGCATCCATGGTTAGGTGTCCTAGCCTTAATTCATGAAATTCCTTGGCCCGATCATCATAGTAATGTTCGCTAAGATACCGTGACTTGAAATATTTCTGGAATTTGTCCCATGAATTTGTCTATTCTTCTAGCAGTTGAACACTTTTTACCTCTTCCCACCAAAGGGTAGCTTTTCCATGTAGTTGATAAATATCCACGTGTGCCTTTAGATTTCTCTCGTACTCATACACTTGGAAATACTTAATCATGTTCAACAACCATTCCTCTACATCCTCCTCCATTTCACCATTAAAGCTAGGGGGTTTGATCTTCCTAAACTCTCCCTATAACTCCATCTTCTTTTTTCCTTTACATGTTTTTGGAGAATCATGATTGGATTCCTAACCACTTTCAAATTTTTCAGATTATGTCCCACTCTTCTTTATTTTTGATCCTTTTGTCTCTACACTTTCTCATTGGGTATCTTTGTCCATTCTCTGATAAATTTTTCATTTTCCTCTCTAGCTTTTAATAACCACTGATTACTTCTCTAAAGCTGTGGCAATTATTGTTGCAAGTTCCTTACTATATATGAAAACTGAGAAGCTAATGGAGTGCTACCTTCCCCCAGCTCCACATACAAATCCTCCCTATTGGTAATAGCTGAAGAAGATTTCTCCATCCTTCTCCAACAATCTACTTCAATTCTACACCCTACGAAATAGACCAATTTAATATTAGTGTGTTAAATTTACTTCTATTACACTTACTCTATAACTATCAAGGTGCCTTCTTCTTAAGCCCTGTGTGGTAACTAGTTCTCTGATACCATTTGTCACATACACGTCCTACCAAACACACTCTATTACACCTTAACACAATTTCCAACACTATTAACGAGGCATTCTTTATTACGGTAAATAAAAAAATTATATATATACATTGCATCTATTTAACCCATGGCTTGGAATATAGGTATATGCTTGATATCATATACAAGGGGGTCTTTATAATGGTGTGATTATGGGTGGAGGTGTTGTTTCATCAATGTAGCATTCTAACCATCCTCATGGTTGATTTATCATTTCCTAACTATATTAGGTTATAGTGTTTTACCGATGAGGTTCATTGTGCCCTCCTAGCTCTAAATTGCAGTTCTAAGCTATGTGTTACCCTTAGTCCAGAGCTATTGGTTGTATACAAGATTTAATTCCTAATGTTACTTGTGCCAATAAGGTACTTTATTGCTTGGGATTACTCCATACACCACTATGCCCACCTTCTCACCTAGTAACCCTCTCATGCAGTGCTCCAACTGTCCAACATTATCTCCACACCTCCAATCTGATTGTTACATGTGTTCTAGCCATGTGAATGAGGTGAGGTGACATATGGCTCTCACTGAGGCCGATTTGATGGGAATTTAATAGTTTATATCTCCCCTTAACTCATCAATGATGTTATTGCATTTCTTTCAAACCCTAACCCTTTACTCTTCTCATCTATCGTTCATTTGGACTATCACCCTGTCACTATAGTCGAGGTATTTGCAACCCCATCTGGTGGCTTCATCTGCAACCTCCCACTATATACTTATGTTGTTTCCCTTCTATTATTGAGTGGCTATGGTTACACGAGAGTACCCGTGGTTGCATCAGTTGGATTATTCTTGCGTTAGGCCTTGTCATAGCTTTAGGTTTCTCTAGCAACAGGAAGGGTAATCTTTCCCTTAATTTAAGTGTTTGCCAACATAACTAGTACTATGATTTTGGTTAAAGACCAAGGAGGTTCTCATACCATATCCATTCGCCACGTACTTTTAGCTCTTGATTTCTGGATACTAGATTTACCCCTTAGTTTCTGCATGGTTCTGATCTTTTTCATTTTTCATACATAGGATTCAACTAAGGGTTTTTCCCAAGGCTGGCTTGGAGCTCTCATGGCCAGAATTCTAAACCCCAGGGTCGTAGGTAATATTTTCCTTATAATTTGCATTCAGTTTTTTTTTTGTTTCCTATGCTTGTTAGCATGGTCCCATTTCGTGTTGGGTTTCTATGTGCAAGTTCAATGGACAAGATGGGTTTTTAGCTCTGCAACTCCTAAACAGGTATTACATCATCTTAAGGTTTCTTTCCTAATAATTTTATTGTAGTTGTTTTTAATTTCCTACTTCTAACTCTTCTTGTGGTTATCGTTTTAGGCATATCCACATCATTCTTCTTTAGCCGCAAGCTTGGGGTTTTCATAGTACGGTGTGCACTAATTTGGCACCTTGTTCTTCCATATCAATTCCTTTTCATATTTCCCTCCTTCTTGGGCTGATTTTTGTCAGTGGATAGATTGGGAAACCTCCAAATTTTCCTAAACCCATTTTATCATTTTCCATTTTGCACATGCTGATTATGTGTTTAGTTGGTACTACTAGTCGCCTCCTGTAACTTAAGGTTAAAGATCCTAGTGCATTCTATACTTTTATTTTGATATATTGTCCTTAATTTCCCGCTAGAACTGGAATCTCGATTCCATGTTCACAGTTCTCTTTTCCATTATGTAATATTGATACATGTTACAATTGATATAATTTTCATTAGAATAGTCTCCCTAATGGGGAAATTTTTGTGCAATGTTTAAGTATTCTCATGCTCATAATATGTAATTATGAAACCAATTGCTGAATCTATTATTTTTCACTTGTGACCCGATTATAATTCCTCTGTGACAATGTTATCTAGCTTACTAGAAATAGAGATGTGTATTATTTTCCTGTGTACATTTTGGATTGAATATTTGATATTGCAGCATTGATGAATTAAGTATCTAACATACCGGGTTTTTGGATTGGTTAACCGGAACACATATATGCTTCTACAGGGTTTACTTTGTGATGGAAATAATATATCTTTACTCTAGAATTTTATTATCTTGGATAAAGGCTCACTTCTACATATTTCTTTTCCAAATTGAAGCTAGGATTATATGTTAAAACCAGACTAGTTTTTCTGAAGTGAATATTTGTATTTTGTTATCTGGTGAAGTTGGATATGAATAACATAATCTACACCTTCTTTCCCAATTACCTCTACACTCTAGCGTTTCTTTTGGGTACATTCAACATTATGTTATGTCATGGAATTTATTGTCAGTGATTTGTAATTATTCTACTCTAGGTTCTACAACTTGTATGGAGGCTATTACACGAATTGATCTACAACCCTTTAATGAAATTAATCAATTTAATCTATTGTGAGTACATTTGGGTTTGGGTTGGGGGTTTTAAGTCCCTGAGGATGGACACTACCTAGCGAAGAAAAATAATCAATGATTTGGTGGTGGGTCCCTATAATACTAGTGATTACGCCATTACTATTGTAGTTATATCCCTTATTAATATTGTTGTGCCCCTATTGTCCCCATATTGTTATTACTATGCCCCATAGAATCCCTCTATTGTTATTTTTGTGGCTTTATGTTATTATTGTTAGGTCAGTTGTGTTATATTGTGACTTCTTAGACTCCTATATATAGAAAGGAGGTTTTTTCATTTGAATCATCCCATAATTGTTCATTTATTTAATGTAAAGGAGGTTGCCCCCTTGAAGAGGCTGAATTCTAAGGTGTTGATCTATCTTTTCTATCTTTTTCTTGAGCTGGCTTCATAACATTTGGTATCAGAGCTTTGGATTCTAGAGTTTTGCTGCTCCAAATATGTCATCGTGGCATTTTCACTATAATTGTTTTTCTGCGACGTTTCAGAAGCTAAAAAAAAACCATTTGATAAGAAATCTCGCTAAACCTCAATTCCAAATTTCAGATCTTTTCGCACTATATTTGCGGAGATATGATCTGAGGAAGTTGATCTAAGCATTAGATTGAAATTTCGTAAGAAGGTACAGAAAGAGGACGGACTTTAGTTTCTTGTATACATTTTTCAGAGCCAAAGTTTGAAACAGTGACTCGTGGCATGTCATACAAGTTTGTTCTACTAAACTAGTCTCTAATCAGGTCACTGTGGGAGATTTTGCATAAATCTTCCTTGGAGAATCTTATTTGGATTAGACTGGTCGCATTGGAAAAAGGACCCAGAGGGCTACTGCAGGTTGCAATTTCATAACTGGATGATTCGAAAGTATAGAGATACACCAGAGGCAATATCAAGCTCCTACAAAGTGAAAAAAGGTTTGTAGATTTTTTTAAATTTTTGCTTAGGCATGGTTTGAAAATTTATTTTGAAGGTATTCAAAGGGAATAGTAGAGCATTATTATTAATAACTGATGCCTCGAGGAAAGAAAATGCAAAATCATAGTAAGCAACTTGGAAGCTCTAGCATGACTCATGAAGAAGAGGAAGAAATGCTACATGATATATCAAAATTACAAGACAAAGTGAGACAAGTGTCACTTGCACAAAAGCTAACAAAAGCTAAGATAAATTTTGTGGAATCTAAGATAAAGGGCATGGAAGCTAAGATGGATGATTTGAAGATAGATTTGAAGAGATGTATGGCAGATTTGAAGACAGACATGGCAGATTTGAAGACAGATTTGACAAATTTTCTACGAGAAATACTTACTAATGGTGAAAAGGTAGTAAAGGAAACTCGTGATGCAAACAAAAGAAATGTTAATCATGATTTCATAGACTCTAATGTGGGATTGAATACCCACCATATTCCAAAAATTGATATGAGGAAGTTTGATGGAAAGGATCCCGCAACATGGATATTACAGATGGAGCAATTTTTCGATCTCATTAATGTGCAAAACACACAAAAGGTACATACTGCAACTTTATATTTGGAACCAAAGCAATTTGTATAGTATCAATGAATTTGCTCTCATAAATAAATTATCACTTGGGCAATTTTTATGGAAGAATTGACAGCACATTATGAGGATACAAAAAACAACACTTTTTTTAGCCAATTGATAAGTCTCAAACAAAAGGGTTCAATAATGGAGCACATTGATGAGTTCCAAAAATTGAACATAAGGGTAAAAAATATTCCAGAGGAGCATAGGATTGATGTGTTCATAGGGACTTTAAAGGATAATATCCAACATGATGTTCACCTTTGGGAAACTGATTCATTAGAGAAGGAATTCAGGTTAGAAAGAAAAATGGAAAGCAAAATTATGGCAACCAGGAAGCATATCACTCACAACTATAAAGATGGAAGTGTTATTGTCCCTAGTCTTCCACAACCTATAAGGTTGACACCACAACAATTGGAAGAAAAAAGAGCAAAAGGGCTTTGTTACAGTTGTGATAGCAAATACAATAAAGGTCGTAAGTGTGCTGAGGAGACATTATTCTACATAGACTGTAAAGAGGAAGAAGAAAAGGAGCAAGAAAGGTCAAAAGAAGAGGATATACTCTAGGAACAAAGCCTAGATAAAGAAGAAATGAATACAACCATATCTTGTAATGCATTGGCGGGAATTACCACTCCTCAACCAATTAAGATAAAAGGACAAATTAAGAAGAAGAAGGTAATAGTGTTGATTGATTCAGGAAGTACCCACAATTTTATTCATTGTAAGGTAGCAAAAGAATTGAATTGCTTCTTATATATAGCACCAGAGTGTCAAGTGATGGTTGCAAATGGAGGAACAATAATTTTCTCTGGAAAGTGCCATAATATCAAGCTATCCATGGGAGAATATGTATTGACTAGCCCAATGCTTTCCATTCCAATGGGAGGTGTTGATGTTGTATTAGGAGTCCAATGGCTACAATCCTTGGGTAAAATAGCTTTAATTTTCAATAACTTTTCATGAAATTTTCTATGGAAGGAAAGGAAGTTGTATTAAGGGGTATTGCAGGGAAACCAGGAAAGATAATCAGCTCTAATGGTATGACAAAGCTTCTAAAAAAAGGAACGAAAAGGTGTAATTGCACAATTATGTTCGCTAGATGTTTCCACATTGGAATCATTTATTTATCCAGATCTCCAGATAGTCTTGGAAAATCATTCCAAGGTATTTGAGACTCCCAAAGGTCTCCCATCTATTCGTGATCATGATCATGCTATTCCTCTGATTCCAGAAAGTGTTCCTCCAAACATCAGGCCGTACAGATATCCCTATGCCCAAAAGAGTGAAATTGAACGTATGGTTGCAGAAATGCTAGAGGCTGGTATAATTCAACCGAGTCAAAGTTCTTTCTCTGCTCC